>JBANCZ010004504.1:0-10129 GCA_037040025.1 Sphaerogastrella javana | reverse complement strand
AAAGTGTATGGTATGTATGTCCATATCTATAGCAGAAATAAATATTGACGTTATTTTTCTGTGTGTATTCACATGCAATGAATTCATTAATATAAAACTATGCATATGCATATGTGTGCTCATTTGTATACGTTTGAATGTGTGTTAGTGTGTGTATGAATGTGAGTGTGTGTATGAGTGTGTGAGTGTCTGCCTGAGTCACATTCACTTACTATATATGCATACAGCGTGGGAGCTTTGCTACCAGCAGAGCTTTAGTATGCAGCCAATGGACTGCAATGAGTCACAATTCGCGGAATATTCACATATCTGTGTTTGTGTGTGTGTGTTGTGTATATATGTATCTGTAGAATAGCATTCGGATACTCACACAGTCGAGTGTATTAATAGATTCATTCATAAGCAAATTAAATGTAACGGTTTTCGTGCCACGAACCGTTGAGCGACCCAATGAGGCATACGGCACACGGCGCACAGCGCAGGGCACACGGCTTATCGACGGATCAGAACAGACCGCTCAAATCTCTCGATTCGCAATTCACAAATCACGAATCATGAACTGAATGAATGCTACGGAAAGTAAGTGAAGGCTACTTCGTTATATTTTGTAGAAAAAATGATTACCAGCGTAACGAATTAATGTTCGAGTATATTCAAAATAATAAGAGTTAAAAGATACAAAAATTATGGTCAATTTTGAATGAATATTAACCTAGTTTGATGTATTTTATTTAAATCATCACCAGGAACCAAAATTCGATTAGTGTCTATCGATCGAATCTATAGTGAATCAATTAAGTATTGGCACAAATTATTTTGAAGACAATGAATTCAAAAGCCCTACAATAATGATATCGCAATCATATCAATCATATCAATATTAATGAGCAATTAGATATTATATATTTGTTAAAAAAAATATTATTTATATACTCTCTTATATGCTTGTAACTAAAAGAAAATTTCAAAATTTCATCAAAAAAGAATTTTTGCACATGACATATAAATTTTAGTATAGTAATACTAATTGAATTAAATTATTATTAACCTTAGTAATTTGTGTGGACTTCTACCTATGGTCTTAGGTATAGGCCGCTTTCCCATTCTATTAACCAGGCTTGACAACTCCTGAGGTATATTGGCTAATATTGGCCTAGAGTATAAATTCTTTTTTTGAGGTATTCTTAGAAGGGATCTTGTATTTATTTGTTGCACAAAATATCCGGAATGGAGTTAGTGGATGGGTTTTTAGTTTGTGAATTATCAAATATCCTTTCGTCTTCATTTTATTGAATTAAATAATGAAAATTATATTCTTTTTCCTATGGTAATAATTTTCGAAGACATAAGGTTTTGAAATTTCGCTTTATCGTCACTGAAATAATCTGTAATCTACTGAATTTAGCTAAAGGTACTTATTAATAGAAATAGTAGATTAAATGATCCTTTCTATATAAATAGGAAGAGTTTACAAAAGATCAGACCTTACTATTATCTAATCTTTAGATGCAAATTCATTAAGATTATTGCTACTACTAAAACACAAATACTAAAACGACAAGTGATTAGTTATATCTTGCAAATAGTTAAACATATATATATATATATACCATACATATGAATAGTGTTTTCTGGAGAGATCTATTCTTTATGCTATTTATTCTGCAGTTTCAATTAGCAAAAAATGCAAAAGAAACGTTTAAACTTGGTCTTAATAGATACCTGTTAATTGTGGCTATGTGTGATTTGGTCAAACATTTTCTAAGCTTATTATGAGTGCTTTGTTAACGAATTCATGTTATTCATCTAACTAACTAGTATATATGTATAGGTGTGTGTTATGTATAATTCACGGAATGCAACGTACCGACAAACAAGGAAGTAGAATTTCAAATTTCAAATTTTGAACACGAAACGCGAAATACTTAATGCGAAATTGAAACAGTTTTTACTGCATCTACCCTGCATCCCTCTTGTCCAGATGAATAATATCTATACGAAATACGTGAAACATGAAACGATAAAAGAATCTGTTAAATTAGTGCAAATCATTTGCATTGATTAAGTTAATTCATATTTGAATGTTTATTTGATTTGGCCACACACACAAATTAGCATGCCCCTGCCCTCATGTATTTGTATCTGTATGTATATCCGTATATGTATCTGTATCTTTATTTGTACCTATATCTGTCCGTCTCATTCTCAAACTGTTGTTGTTGTTTCTTTTTGTCGTATATGTATTTAAATATTTGTTTGTCTTTGACTCTCAGAGTCTAAAGTTGAACAGCTGAAAACTAAAATTTGGAAATTTTTAAGCACCTGCCTGCACCTGTTGCGATGCGGCGGTGGCACAAAAGTTATTCACTAAATGATCACTAAATACTTAAACATATGCATGAAAGTCCAGTTGAGTCGAGTCAAGTCGAGACGAGTCGCACGGGCCAATGTTAGGTAGCGTCATTAGGCGACAGTTAGGAAACGAGTTTGTTTCAGTCCGTCTATTTAGTTAGTCAGTTAGTTAGTTAGTTAGTTTGCTTGGGTATGGCCTGGTCTGGTGTGGTGTGGTGTGGTATGGTGTGGTATGATATGGTTTGATTTTCGTATCATCATCAGATGATGCCATACGACTCACTATTCAGGCAGTTAGTCGAACCGGCTAATACACACTCACACACACTCAAACATATGCGACAATGAATGTCATGAATTTTTCAAAAGGCTGCGGCCCATAAAATGTTCTCCCTGTCTATTCAAAACTTTAAATATACACTCAAAATAAAATCAATGCCATTTAGTATTTATTTGAACGTGAGTCAGCTGTGGTTGCTCCTCAAAACATGATGGTGCTCCAGATGGACCCCAGATACACCACATAATAAAAAAAAAATTAATAAAAATTCCCATATGAGCCAGTTAGGTATTCCTTCAATTAAAAAGATACTTTCAGATTTCTATTATAAAAATTCAGATTTCGATTGTTCGAATGCATAGTTTTGTTTCTGTCAGTGTATATACTAACTTAGATTCACACACACTCATGTGTATGTTAAGTGAATATCTACGAGCAAAAACAACAACAACAGCAGCAAAAAACTAAAATAAACATAAAATTATAATAATAATCGTTATGGGCATAAAAAAAGCGCATTAATTAAATTCTTCAAATCGCCATGAGTGTCACATTAAAATTTTTGTTTTAATTTTTCGTGTTTGTCTTTTTTTTTTTTGTGTGTTTCATTTGGTTTAGTTTTGTTGGTTAAACTTGTTTCCTAATGTAGATAGTAAGTATTAGATAGTAGATATAATACGCAGATATCTTTTCAAGACGAGCCTCTGTGAATAATCATAAAGACTCGTGCAAAATATTCAAATATCAATCAGTTTGACATTTATGCTCGTAGTTACCTAACATATGACTCAAATACATTATATGCATATCGAACATTTCATAGAACATTCATAGAACAACCACCAGCGTCCATATACCATGAATATTAATCATCAGACCAAAATATTTTGATAAGCTTCAATATATATATATATATATATATTTTTTTTTGCGAGATAATTGGCACGTGCATACCAGGCTTAACTAGTAAAACTTTTTCCATGCGATTGTGAGTAATGGTCATAATTGATATCAAAGAACTTTTTAAATTTGATAAAAGTAATTAGGTCATTATTTGATGTGAAACGAAAGCAAATAATACCAAATAGAGTGCATTGATTCCGTTTGATTAAGTATATTATACATATGTACACATAGTATCATTTGTTTCGATTTTTATATATATATTATTCTTTTTAACTTTGTTGTCTAATGTATGGAGTTTATAGTTTTCTGATTCCTGTTTTGAAAGTATTGTATCCCTCAAAGGTAACCTTTCAATGGAAGGAAGAAGGTATAGTACACCCCAAATGTATATTTATAAGTCGAGACGATTAAGCCATGTTCGTGTATCTTTAAGAACTATAGTAGTACCAAAAATACTATTTTTCCACAAAATAGTATATTGCTCGAAAAATAACATACTATAACGAAAATTCATACAAAACACAGGGTAGCCATTATCAGGCACCGTTTCTACTTGAAAATTTATCATAATCCTTGTTATCGAAATAGATGTTCAATGAATTTAACTATATTTATAATTTTCTGATAAAGTTAAGTTGTGTTTTTGATGCCAACTTCAAGTCAATGCTAAAATTAGTTGAGGATTGTAAATGTTTTGTATTTATAGGTGCCACAGGCGAAAGTATCACAACGATGATTCAGTTCAGTTGATAATTGTAGTCGTATCTATATACTTAATATAGCATTTAGCTCTCTATATGCCATGCTTGTCGTTTGACGTTGGCGCACAAATGTCGCCGATGTCTGTCACATTTGAACTCATTTCGAGTTACACAAAAGCATTTTGAATATTTTGAATACTACTCGCACATTGTGGGAACACACAGAGGGTGAGGTACGCTTCTACTTAATGCCCGGAAAATGGCATCGTTTGAAAAGCATTTTCAGAATTTCCAATGCGACTAATGTGATCAGTTGTCAAACTGAATGTAGGTGACCAGACGATCAAACGAAACACGATCATAGCCGACTATACAAACCGACTATAGACATTATATATATATAAACTATATGTACTATATATGTCAGGTGAAAGAAATAATAACACTAATTCTTTTTTATTTTGTTAGTTAAAAAACCTGAAGAATGTCATATTTGTTGAAGAAAATTTGAAAAAATATTTTAATGTTTCTTGTTCATTAGAATTCGCTATTCATAACAAAAAAAAAGTGTTCTTAAATTAGTTTTGGTGTTTTTTATTTTAAAATAACTAATAATATAATTCATATAAAAGGGAACCTTCGTAGATCTTTCCTTGTATCTCTAAGATCACAACAAGAATATAATGCGATCTTTGCAAGTTTATCTCGATTTTTCGAATCGTATAGCACAATATACTTAAAAACAAGCACGTGTTCAATTCACAAATTTTACTTGTTTGTCGTCTGAGGACGATTTTATTCAATTTATTGTAATTAGCCAAGCAGTAAGCAGTTCTCAGGCTTAAACCGTACCATAAACAGTATTTAATGATACCGGTACAGTTGCGTCAGTAAAGTTAAGCAATTAAGACGCGCATTATAATGATGAAATTCAAAACCAAAAACCAAAAAACTTGAACAATACCAACAATAACAACAATACCAACAACAACGGCAAGATGAAGCTGACAAAGATTTGCCCAAAAATAAAATGCGAGGACAAAAAGAAAAAGGATCCATATTTCTTAAAAAGAATTTGCATCAAAAGGACGAACTTTTCATTCAATGAGACAAACAACAGCAACTACAGGAACAACAATAAGCATCATAATATACCATATATATATATATATGTACATCTACGCATACAGAGCGATATAATGAATACTTACCTGAACAAAAACAAAACAATAAGGTGGTTGAACTCTATGAGGAGTAAAAGCTTTGTTCACCAGCCACTTACTGAATGTGTGAGTGTGTTTGTGAGTGCGTATGTGTGCAAGATTTTGAGTTATGCCCTTCAACCCAATAAGAATAAGCAACTCAAATTAGAATGCGTCCTTATTCGTAAACTTCAAACAATAGTATAGTCAATGTTAAAGAGTTTTATGCCAAAAAGAAGCTACAACTCTAGTAAGATCAAGATCGGATCGCTGTATTATAATAAATTGTAATAAAATACCAAAGTTTAAACAAGAGACTCTATACCTAATTCGGAATATAATTTATAAAGCCAAAGGTATCAAGTTATTATACATATATAGTACTATACCATTTATTTATAACGTGCTTGAATTGAGACCGTATATTTAGATTAAAGACATATCTGTACAGAATGAACGCAACTTCATGAAGTGGGCAATGGTTGAAGTGAAACGTGATTTGAAGGCAACGATTAAAAGAAAAACTATTCCCCAGGGTTCTTGAGTTCCAATTTTTGTTTGAACACTTGAGGCTTATCGATCAACGATCTGTGGCGGCAAGCAAATATACCCAAACGATCAAAAACTGACAGACCCGAAAATATGAATGGTAATGGCAATAAATAAAATTCAATTAAATTTAAAATAGTTGCTGTTGCCTTATCAAAACTCAAATATCAAGGCTAAAGTTGAAAATTAAACATATGGTATTTGAACAATGTGCAATGCAGAGCACACGACCCGCAACTTACAAACACCCTGTAATATGTATGCGCATTAACAGTCAGTTGATTTGTTTACAAACATAAATGTTGAAAAATCCCAGGGTAGCTATACGTAGCCTTTTCCAAATGTTTTCTCTTTGGGTTTTTTTTTATTATTTGTTATTCTTGTATTTTTGTATATGTGTATATTTATAGGCGAAATCGAGACATCAAATCAATAAGCAGTCAACGTGTCAATAAGTCGATTCACAGCTATGGGTTTGAGTGCACTCAAATGTACCCAAACCATAAACATTCAGTATATTCTTGCTTTACGTATAAGTACTCCTTGTCTCACTTAATTTCCTTTTCTTCTTCATCTTCTTTTTTGCTCATTTAGGAATTACGCTTTAAATTTGCGATCACATCCTGACGAGGGTCAATTATGCGCTTCAATTAGAATGTATTCATTCATATATACACACACATACACGTGAATACACTCAGACATGTTAACAACTGTGGCACAAGGTATAACAGGGTGGCCCTATTTGTATACCCATATGTGTCTCTGTATTCAGGGCACCCCTGGTAATAGGGTGCCACTGATCCTGCTCAAGGATATCAACTGCAAAAGAAAGAGCAGCGGCAACAATTACAATGGAATTGCCATAGAAATAATTGAAATGACGGCGTAATAAGCAATTGCTGATTAACACACACACACACACACACACACACGCACACTCTCTCTCTCTCTATAGATGGTATATGAATATATAACAAAGCATTAAGATTACCTGATACAGTTACAATAGAAGTGCGGCAGATATCAAAGCAGGGCTTGACAACACTGAATGTTGTCATAGCACACGTAACTGGGCTTTGTGATTCGATGTCGCCCCTGGCATTCCGGCTCCAATTAAAAAGCAACCAAATAAATTAACACTCTATGGTCAAATGAAGTTGGTGGGGCAGGTTGTGAGATGGTAAGCTTTTTTTAGTTGGTTAAATGGTTAGGTGGCAAGGTGGCACAGTGGCAAAGCCAGCGATCTTATATGCATATAGATTACATTCAAGTGGTACCCAAAGTTGGAAGCAAATCCAAAAATTCAGACACGTAATGCTGAAAACATAAAAATTGACAAATCAAAAGGTGAAACACGCACGGACAAAGAGAGAGAAAGAGAGAGAGAGAGAGAGAGAGAGAGAGAGACAATAGTGAAATAAATTTATACGCATGTGCCCACAGGTGTATTAGGCCTAGGCACAGGCGTACTGATCATAGTACCCTCGACAGGGTCCAAGTAAGACCCATTCAAAGATAGTGCGTACGCTTTATGGGTTTTGCGAGCGTTGCCCAAGCATTTCATGAATTTTTCAATTGGTTTTATTTCGCGAGAATTGTTCGGTGCAGGGTTTGAGGGGTATACTCTATACATATTTGGGATATGGGGTAATCGGCACTTGACTCTCCATACGCAACGCACCATTCTCAATTCTTCGTTCTTGGCAAACAGTACAGAAAAATTGTCAACACGTTCGGGCCAGGCCGGGCCAGGCCGGGCCAGGCCGGGCCGGGCCAAAGGCATTGTAATAAAAATTCCCAAGAATGTTGCCCAGACGACTGCGTGGCCCATACTAAAGACAGACATTAGCATTTGAAGAACCCGACGATTGCGTCATGGGGGCGCACATCAGATTGCCCAGGCTACAGCCATAACATTACCCTGAGTGTAAGTGTAAATGTGAGTTACTGTCTTCAAGTGTACTCACTGTGCAGTTGTATCAGTAATCTGAAAAAAAAAAAACTCGATGAAGAACTTTAACTGATAGAATTGGGGCATATGACTTCTGGATACCATGTAAAAGACATTGCAAAATACTGCAAATAATAAAATTAAGTTACGTACAAAATATTTGTCAATCTTATGTTCAATTTATCTCAGATTTTTATGTATTTTAATGACAGTCTCGTATACCCTAGATTCTACATGCTACAGGGTAGTCGAAAAAAAAGGGCTAATGATTTTCGCCAGCATAATGCAACGGTCTGGGTGCCAGGTCATAAGCAGGCAATGACAACATTAATACCAAGACGTGTCTAGACGTGATGATCATAGCCCCGACACCTTCAGAGTTGCCCTGTGGGCTAAACTGGGTAGACAGTATGCTGCTGACGATAATAATGATGATGATGATGATGATGATGATGATGATGATAATGATAATGATAATGACGATGATCAAACTGAACCGGTTCGCATCGATGGAATTGCACACTGACATTTCAATCAGCGCATGATCTTGTATGATCTTGTGCTATGATTTTGCATGATGCTGTTGGTGATGATGATGATGATGATGATGATGATGATGATGATGATGATGATGATGATGAGTTATGATCTCTAGTAGAATAAGCATTAGATTCTAATTAAATAAATGGAAAGCCAGCATAAACAATCCGTTAATATCTTTGCCTACTTATAAAGTAATGTTGAGTTGTCTCTAATTGCAAATGCATTAGATTCAACATTTTATAGACATATCTCAGTGAGGTATTTAGCAATAATTTAACTTATGTTAATTACTATATATATCTGTATAATTAACGAAATATTACAAGCATACATACATGTATATACTCATAGAATTCTAAGAGAGAAGTTTTTCGAGCTGTGCCAATATTCAGTCCATTTTATGTTCTGTTCGATTTTAACTATCAGCTTATGTATTATCGACATAGTAATTAAAAATATTCCCATGACTCGTTGATCCCAATGACGTGTGCACATTTTTTGCCTTTTTTGTTATCTTCTTCATTTATTTTGCTTTTCTTTTTTCTTTTTTGTTTTTTTTTTTTTTTGCCTGAACCCACGACTCTTTCCAATCGAATGCCGGCTCAGATTTTGTTATTCCTTTGCATGTCAATACCAATTATTTGCGAATGATCTCAAAATAATGTCAGTCCCTTTAGCATGGCCCTCATCTCTGTCCCAAGACAAGCTATGATTTTAAAGGAACCATTCGAACACCCATTTCCCTAGCTTTGGCCTACATCTGTTTGACTTTACCTTACCCCGCTTTCTGTTACCTATTTAATCACTGTTGCCTGTTGCCTGATGCCTGATGCCGGTTGCCGGTTGCCTGTTGCCATGGGTCTTTATCTCTATGAACGGGGCAGGGCAACCTATGAATGTTGCCACCGTTGAGAGTGTGGCAACCCTCTGAGTTCTATTTTTAGCTGAGCGCAGCTGCTGCCGCCTCGCTCTCTCGCACCCTCCCTTTTGCTCTTTTGGTTATGTTTTGGGCGCTAGGCTATCAACCGGTTCTATGGTGTAATGGTTAGCACTCTGGACTTTGAATCCAGCGATCCGAGTTCAAATCTCGGTAGAACCTTCAATTCGATTTTTTTTTTTTATTTTAATAGTTTAAAAATGTATTAAACAAAATATTTCGTGTGTTGTTAAAATTAATATTCTTTTCGTTTATGATTATAAATTTTAATATTATAATATTATAATATTCATTTGCCAACTGATATCGGGAATTACTTATCAATGGATGGTGTTTGATGTCAATGTGATTGACAGCATACGACCCGGTTAGCTCTGCTCAAGCGTGCTTGATAATGAGTTATTGATGATGATAATCATAATAATAATAATGAGATAGCTCCTAATATTGATCGAAATACTTGACTCGTTCATTCAATTGCCTTTTATTGAGTTAATCAACTTGGCGATTGTCTGACTTTATCTATGTTTATCAATACCTCGATTTTCGAAGACCTAGAGACACCCAATTTACTCATATTCCATAGACCATTGACTAAAAAGGTTATAGGAATTTTATTTTAGTATCGAAAAATATACTACCTATATTGGGTTCGACCTAGTATATATATATATATATTATGCAAATATGTCCGTACGTTGGATT
>JBANCZ010004503.1:0-10130 GCA_037040025.1 Sphaerogastrella javana | reverse complement strand
CCTGTTACACACAAATCGACTTTGCACAAAGTTAATAGACCCTTTTTGTGTTTTTTAAACACAGGGTCTAAAAACAAAAGTTGCTGCCGCATTAAACTGTAAATTGGTTGGCATTTGTGCCACAGCCTACGCCCAAAACCCCCACTTTCCCGCCAAAAAAGTTTCAAAAAAGCACACAAATATCGGATGTATATATAGAATATACACAGCTGATGCTCCATTCAATCATTGTGTGAAAGGTCGAAATTGGAAGGAGTTAAAAAGTGAAGATAGAAAGGAGTTTCTATGAAAATATAGCTAGAATTGGATTAGTACGAATCTGGGAGGTACATGTAGCTTAAATGTGTGCTATAAACTGATTATTGAATAGTGAATTATATCGACTCCCTAAACGATAACTATCTACGACTTAGTCGTTCAAACAATCATAATATATACAATCCCAAAAAAACTCATTACTCGAGTAGGTTTAGTTGTTATAATCTGTAGAAAAACTTTCGCAAAATTAGATTTTGAAATCTTTAATTATTATATCTTATAGCATATATGGATTTTACAAACGATAAACGTATACTTTAGTTCTTTAAACAATCGTAATATCACATACACGTCGCTCCAGTACATAATTTTTCTGTTATTAAAAAATCCATAAATCTTACCAAATACATTGAAAAAAAGGATTGAAAATGCTTTCATATTACAGCAAATTTAATGCATTCAATTGCGCCCCCCACATATGGCACACACAATGCTCCATTTCCCATATATTTTCCCATTTTCCCATTGAACAGCGGCAATTTTCCAATTGCCCACGTTTCGTAGGGCAAAAAAGAAAGAGGGGAGCCCTGTGATTGGGGCGTGCGGCTCATATAACTGTCGCGTGAATCACGCTAACGTGCTAATTTCCTGATCTAAATTTTTGCCAGCTGTATGCCAACATCGCGCCCCAAAACACGCCCACTGAGCAGGCGGGCAATGCCGGACAAACGGGCAGTCAAATCGCATGATTTGCTAAATTTGATGCAGATTTTTGTAGTACTCAACGCTTTGTGTGTGTGTGTATTTTTGCATATGTATGTGTGTTCTACGTTTTCTTCTGGTTGAGTTTTTTTTTTTTTTTTGTATGACGTTGCCCTTTTTTTGTATTTTTTTTTCTTTTTTTTTTTTTGTTTTTTTTTTAGCAAGCGCGTCTAATTAGCTGGCGCGATAATGGGCCAAGCGTCGTGGCGCGTCGCATCAACTCGCTTTGAGTCGCGTCGCGCAGACTCAGCTGCAAGTCACGAAATGGCTATTTAGCGGCTATAGCCCAGGCTGAGTTGGCATTTTAGCAGCTCTTTTTTTCTCTGCCTGCCCTCACATAATTTTTAGCTAAATGTTAGATTTGCATGAAATGCGATACCAAAACGCAATGCCAAATAGAGCAAACAAAAACAAAAAATCAAGAGAGAAATACAAAAAATAAGATTGTTGAAGCAAATTTTTGGGAAAGTGAGTAATCAAAACTGTAAAAGTTTACCTATATCTATTAGACCTTTACTCAGTATAGATATTATAGAGTTGTATGCGGCTGTAAATTACATTTTTATTAATTAATGCACTTAATGCACTTTTAATGCGCGCCAAATGTGAAATAATTCATGCGCTTATCAGCACTGATAATGATTAATTTTTTCCCCTATTTTTTCTTTTTTTGTACAATTTTTTGTTGTAATTGTGCTACCCTATCTACGGTCCTTTGCCGTTGCATATCCGCACAGACAAACTCAACGCTGACTTCAATTATTTTAAATTATGCTCCAATGCAATTGCATGTAATTGCAAATAAGTCAATATACACACGAGATATTTTCAAGCGAAAACCAACAAAAACAAAATATTGTAAAAATGTTGTTGCAATGGGGTACACTTAAAGATACCCTGCACATTTTTTGTAGAATTTTATATTACTTTCACATATGATAATAAAGTGATTCATTCAACATACAAACCGTCAAAAAAGTAACAGAGCCGGTTTAATAAAACACACATTTTCCAATCATCAAAATTTATTCTGTAGCCTTCAAAGGGTTCTTAAAGACAATATACTTATAGTAGCGATTCTGACAGTCTTCGAAATATTTTGTATAGGTGTTTTCCGGGATAACCTCCAACTGCCGTGCCGAAATTTCTGTGATATCTTTAATAATGCTAAAACGGGTTCCACGGAGCGGCAACTTGAGTCAAGGAAGCAAAAATATCTGGCGAATACGGAGCTTGTTCGATGGTATTTATGGAGTTTTTGATCTTGTATTCATTCACAATGGTAGCTCGATATGATGGCGCATTGTCGTCATGAAACATTCACAAGTTGTTTGCCCACAATTCCGGTCGTTTTATCCGATTTCTTTTATGCAAGCGCCTAAGTACGGTGAAGTAAAACTCCAAGAGATCCAAGGATTTTAATATTTTGAATACATATATATTGTAAATCTAGTATAATAATTTAAAAGAAAATTATATTACTTATAATAAAAATGTATCTTCCACTCAATATATTTAATTAAAACTCCCCCTCTTTAACAAACTTTTTGAAAGGGCATGCGACACATAAATATATAGACACATCCATATATATATACTGTACAAAATGTATAACATGAAAAATTGTTGCATGTTGGCTTTTATTTATGAAAGTGACAAATGAAAGGATTCGCCATATGCAAATATGATTTTGTAATTGCGATTGCAATGCATATTTAATATGCAGGTCATTCAATATTCGGAAAGGCCTTTGCTATATGCAATGCGATATGACAGATTAATGATTGATATCATGAATCGGTCTTAGTCTGTATTGGCAAATTATGTAAATTTGTTATTAAAAATGTAGCAAAAATATTAATTTATATTAATATCCGATGCAGCTTAAACCAAAAAATCTGTAAAACATAAAAATCACTTTATGCTTTATTTATTATAAATGTTGCATATTTTAGCATTTTAATTAACAGAGCGATTAATTTAAATGATTTTAAATACATCATAATTAACAAATAACTAAGAATTAATAACAAATTTTTTCTGATGGTCGTACGACTTATTCAAATTTATGTAAATTGTGGATTATAGAATAACTAATTGTGATATGATGTTAATCTTGACTCTGTGTGTGCACAGAGAGAAATTTATGGTTATGAGTTTAACTGTTGCATTAATAATGGAAATTTAAACGTTAATTAATTTATATAAAAATTTAAAAAAAACTGTACAATGAACTATTAAGAGGCTGTAAATTGAAAAATTATTTAAGAAATGTTGAGTGCTTTCTAGGAAATCTTAGATTTTTTGTTCTACGAAGTTCCGCTTCGTTTCTTATTATACTAAATGTCTAATTTATCAATTATCTTTCAATGTAGTGGCACATTTAATAAATTCTATAGCTCATCCACTCTCAAGGTACGTATGATATCTAATTAATACAATTACTTACTAGATAGTAACTCACTTCAATTACAATTTGCTGTTTAAAGTCAGAAAGCATTGATGCTACTCATTTTATATATTCTGCGACTCCAAACAGAAATCAAGACTCACTGCCCACTTTCTCTCTCTCACTTTCTCTCTTTTTCCCTTTCTCTCTCTCTCTATACCATTTATTCTCCCACATAGATTAGTGTCGGGGAAAAATGTTTAATGCGCTAAAACTCAACTGAAATCTAGAGATGAGCTGAATAAACTAGAGCTACATAGAGAACGGGAGCGGAAGAGAGTGTACGAGAGAGAGAGAGAGAAAGGGGAGTTATCATTGTTAGTGAGTAGTGTAGACTGTGGAAGGGAATATATACGAACTGGACAGTGACTGGACAGCACTCGAAAGCTTTGTACTGAGAGTGCAATTAATTAAGCAAAGCTGAAAGTCATGCAGAGCAATGTAAGTGCTACAACGCACCCTCCAAACCCCCTAGAACTACCCCTACTACTATTCTACGCTCACATACATACATACACATAGAAATTTAATTGCTTACAAGTTGGAAACATGGTAAGGAACAAGAAGAAGAACAAGAACAAGAACAACAAATGTAAGCAACAATTGTAATAAAGCGTCAAGAGCAAAGCAAGAAAAATTGCAACAAATGTTGAACTAAACCATAAAGTGTGATTAATTGAATATTTCTTATGCTGCACGTAGCAAACTATACAACTAGTATATGTGTTAGAGAGAGAGAGAGAGAGAGAGAGAGAGGGATAGAGAGAGTGAGAGGAAGGGAGAAGAACCAGGGAGAGTGTTAGGGAGATGATGTGGAAGAGTGAGTGTAGGAACTTAGAGAAATTCACTTAGGAGTCGTAGTGCTTGGACCACTTGGCAAATTTTCGTTTGTTGAAAATTCAGTACAGTAGCCAAGCCACAAAAGCTTGCCCTCTTGCACTAAAACACTGAGCGAAAATACTAACTATATTTCTAAATAGAAAGGATAAAAATATGAGTCTAATTATTTCGAATTTCAAATGAAAACATATCTATTTAAATTTATTATAAGTATAATATTTTAAAGTATAGTACATTTTTAAATGTTGTCTAAATTTCATCTACTTTTTGTTGCAGTGTAGCAGAGCGTACTCTTCCAGGCTCTGGTCCAGCACGGTAGCTGGCGGCAATAAATTTAAATAAATATACGATTACGCGTGCGTATTAAGTTGCCCCAACCGGGAGCTACCACACCCTGCGCCTCCACCAGCTGCACCACCAGCACAGACAATGCCGCCTAGAAACAATGCTTGGGCATGGCATACAGTCGACGGACTACTGGGTTACTCCATGGGGCTGTATGGTGCCTCGTTATCTGCTGACTTCTAATTCAGCCACAATAAATCAATGCAACGTGCTGCAGCGGCAACATTCTGTGGCACAAATGTGTAAGTGAACTTGATGAGCGTTGCCTCCGCTCGAGCACTCCACTCGAACTCTATGGAGGCAATAGGCAGTAGACAGCAGTCGGGTGTGCATGACAAACACAAATTTTACCGCACGCCTAATCGAAATTTGTTGGCCATTTGTGCTCATTTCATTTATTTGGTTTTTGTGTCTTTTTTTTTGGTTTTTTCTTTTTTTAGGGGGCGGCATACAAAATTTATTTATGTATTTTTTTGCAAGCTATGAGCCTTGTGCGTATATTTTGTTGTTGTTGCTTTTGGTATTTTTATTTAGTTTTAATTGGCCATAATACAAATTTATTGAGCCAAACTTGTTAATGGCTCGTTAATGTTTTCAACTTTTGCTATGATTTTACATCTTTTTTGGACAGCAAACATGAATCGCTAGAGCTATAAACTGTTAGCTCAATCAAGCATACAGACTGATGACTTTATGAGCCATGGGATCTTAATTAATGAATGAATAAAGTATAAATTTAAAAAAAAAATCAATGCTAAAAACTATTGAAATGTAATACAATATTTTTAATTTCAGTGATAGGCTTAAAATTATTAAACAAATTAAATACGATTCTCTAGAAAATCAATCTTAAGTGCTTCAAATTCTTGTAAATTTGGATTTAAAATATTTTAAAATATTTTAAAATAATTTCAAATATTTTTAAAGATTTTTCGAAATCATCAAATTGTTATAATTATATTTCCTTTAAAATCTTGACCTTTTACGTGACTTTAAACCTTACTCAAAACCATAGAGCTTTCATATTAATCCAATCCGCTCTACTAGAGCATTCGTACTTATTTTTTCAAATAACTACTTCACCCTGAAAGCCTCTACAACTAGCCTACTCAACCAGCGCATTGCCATGCGGCATATCAATAGAACATGTTAAAAAATTTACATAATGCATTGTAATTAATTGGAAATTTACAATAACAATGCGTAATATTAAATAATTATTGTTGTGGCTTCATATCGGATTAATTTTTGTAATTTTTCCTATGATTTTTGTCGACAAAAAAAAATTAAGCATAAACAAACAAGCATTGAAAACTAATTGCAAAAAAAAAAAAAGGAAAGAAAAAACTTGTGCATATTAATAAGCACTGAACATGATGATGAAAGCATATATCAATCGGTTATTTGATAGTTATACACATATACATCCGCAACGATTCATTTATTTAAGTGAGTTTGAGTCTCATGAATATAAATCATGTCTGAAATTCGTTACAATCAAATGCATTTGCGATTAATTTACTGACTTTTTTCTATGGCATATCAATTGTATTACATTGCCATGAGCTAATTTACCATGAAAGTTTTTTACTTCATTTTTTTTTTCAATGTATTTGTGAATTATTTTATAGCGCAACTTTGATATCATTTGAGCGGATTTATTTTCAAAATCTACGGTCGATTGCGTAATTGATAAAAAAGACCAACGATTTTTATGTTCAGCTTAAAAATAAGCTGCTTTTTTGACTGCATAATCTAAATAAAAATATACACAGAACTTTATTAGTATATAAATATTTCAATATAAATATATATACATAATTTTATTTAGTTATACATTTTCGACTTTCACTTGTTTTTAAGCAAATGTTGCTTCTGTGACACAGTAGCCTTGATACTCTATACGTATCAAAGCTTCTTATATTACAGAACATATGCTGTGGTACTAAAAAAAAAATAGAGACAGAGTTGTCAGTTCATAAAAAGCATGCAATTTAACTTAGTTAGTTTAAAGTCTGACAACAGACAGAAGTCAACAAAAAGGTGTTGCATCTTAGCATCACCTGGTCTTGCTTCTTGTGTCTTGGTCTGTGCTGGTCAGCGGCAGCTGCCACTGAAATTAAATCCTCCAATCAATTTAAAAGGCTCCTAAAGGCGCAATGCTTCACAATAACAATAAAAATGAAAAAAAAAAAACAAAACGTATCCACATTGCAACCGGTTGTGGGTCATGCAAAGCAGCTTGAACGTAACTCAGTCGACACCGTCTTCCTCTCAGTCGGTCTCCCAAGTCCCTCTCAGTAAGTCCCTCAGTCGTATAGTCACTCAGTTTCGTCAGTCTCCGCAGTCTTGTCAGTCTCCTCAGTCTCCTTAGTCTCTCAGTTTCCTCAGTCTCCTTAGTCTCTCAGTCTCCTCAGTCTCCTCAGTCTTGTCAGTCTCCTCAGTTTCCTCAGTCTTCTTAGTCGCTCAGTTTCCTCGGTCTCGGTTTCCTCAGTCTCTTAGTCGTGCCGTCTGTCAGTCTTTCTGTCTCTGAGTTTTCGAGTCAAGAGCTGCTGCATACAATGATATCAGTTGCCTGAACCTTGCCCCATGGCTGTCCAGCTGTCTCTCTACCTGTGTCTACACCCTACACTATCTCTCTCGCTCGTATCCCTCTATCTCTCGCTCCCTCACTCTTGCCTGCTGTGTCGGCATCTTTGGCTGGGCGAAGGCGTTCGTGTTTAAACGCGTCGACAACAACAGCAGCAACAGCAGCAATAAAAGCAATCAAGTATAACAATAACAACAGGCACAACCTACAGCTGCCCCAGAGCCAGAGGCGGTGCTGGAGTCGGTTCTCTCAGTCCTCCAGACTCCAGACTGCATACATATATAGCGTGCACCTTGTTCGATCCACATACAATTTGTGTGCATCTGTGTGTCTGTTGCACCTGATGTACCGGCAGCCCAAAGACGCGTGCCAAATGTGACAATAAAGGCCATCGTATAGGATAAGGATGTGAGGGTATCAAAGGCAATAAAATAAGTAAGGTGCTATATCATATTGAACTATAGTCATATATGTTCAATAAACCATAAGTAAACTTAATATACGGATGATTTTAGCGGCTTGTTGAAAAGAATATGAAATACCAAAAAGTAAAATTTTGCAAAAAATAAATTCAATATATCGAAATTAAATAAAATTTTGGAAGGTAGCTTAAGAATGAGTAAGTACGGGCTATACCTTATATATATAATGACATACACTTTAATCCATAGTCCACACATTTGCTTCTAGTACACCCCACTGCAGTCTGTCTGCATTCTCTTTGCGTGTCGCCGCATTGTGTGAAAAGAACTTCCTCATTCGAAAAGTTAAATATCATTTTTGATGCATTTCATTGTCATGAATCATGATGAACGTTTTATGAGCACTCATAACTGCCATTTGCAGCTCATTCTTATAGTATTTTTCCTTTGTATTTCAATTTTTTTTTTTTTTTTTTTTGGTATTTTGCGTGCTCAAATTAATTAAAGCCTTCTCAGTTGCAATGAGTTTCCTCCCTCCAATTTCCACACCCATTGCAGGCGGCACGTCATATGTTGACTGACCTCTTGGCTTGCCATTTCACTCATACTCTCACTCTCTAACTCTCACTCTCTCACTCTCACTCTCTCTCTCTCTCTCCCACTTGATTTCTCTCCCTATGCTGGCGCCCTCAAATGTTATGCTTCTTGTTTTTTTGTTGATGGAATCGCTTTTAAATATGAATTGTGTTTGCTTTGTTCTTGTTGCGTTTTGCTTTAGGTTTTGAAGCGACTTTTGTTGGTTTTTTTCTGGCTTTTTTTTGGGTTTTTTTTTTGTTTTGGTTTTTTTTTGCTCAGTCCAATTCACTTTCGCTTTAGGGATAGTTCTCGGCCCTCGCTCTATAGTTTTTTCTACGTCAAATTGCATGTCGACAGCGCTGACCCTGGCAAAAAAAAAATAAGGAAAATAAAAACGAGAAACGCACCCACATTTATGCTTATACACTTCCCTCCCTATATCATATATACAGAGGGAGGTTGTACCCTATACACATTCACTTTTCTGTTCCACTATAAACTTCAATTTGAATGCATGTTTTCAAGTATTTATTTGAATTCCTTGTTATATAGTTTATGGTCAGCTTATGTCTGCTTCCTATTTTATTTGTTTTTTTTTTTGGTACTTTTTTTTCTAGTTTGTTGAACCCCAGACAGAGAGTCAGCCACGTGTATGCTGAGTCATTACTTAGCTACGCTTTCCGCTTGTTATTGTGGTTGTTGTTGTTGTTGTTGTCGCGTGTCTGTGGGAGGAGCAGACGAGTAGGGTGTACGACTGTGCCCCTGTCTGCGGTTTTCCTACTACCCCCAGCAACCGTTCGGCCACGTGTGTCCTTGGAGTAAAAGCAAAAGTGTTGCTCTACGACTTTCGCATAATGCTATCATAATGCCTCATACATACTATACCACATACTATACTATATAGTACATATAATGCAATTCATAATGATTGTTAGAGAGCAGATTGTTTTGAGCTCATTTTGAGCTGCTCGAGCTCGTTTGGGTAGAGTTTCGTTTAGTGTATGACTCTACAAAATTTGGTATGGAAATACTGGTCATATGACATATCAATTCAGAATGAAGCTTTACAATATATATATTATAGATTATACCTTAGGTCTTTATGTAAGTAGAGGATAGAATAAATCATGTGATCATCAATCAATCTTCAAATTAAAGAAGAATTAATTTAATTATGTTCTATGGTATTTTAATTTGTTTATATATGATAGACATATGCATGAAATTTTAGATATATGTAGCCCAGAATTTTGTATCTATTACTTACCTCTTATATTTAGCTTATATTAATATTCCTATTTTAAAATATTTAAGACAATAACATATTTTATATAAAAATTGATCAATTAATCTCCAAGTTAATATAAACAGAATAATTTCTCATTAACAATAAATACTTTTAAAATTGCTTTGATTCTTTTTTTTAGACCCTGTGTTTAAAAAACCGAAAAAGTCTATTAACTTTGTGCAAAGTCGATTTGTGTGTAACAGGCGGCGGCTCAGCGGCGGCTGAGCAGAGCATCGGCAGAGTGCCGGCAGAGCGACAGCAGAGCGACAGCAGAGCGGTGGCTAGCAGAGCGACAGCAGCTGCTGAGCAGAGCATTGGCAGAGTGCCGGCAGAGCGACAGCAGAGCGGTGGCCAGCAGAGCGACAGCAGCGGCTGAGCAGAGCATTGGCAGAGTGCCGGCAGAGCGGCAGCAGAGCGACAGCAGAGCGACAGCAGAGCGGTGGCCAGCAGAGCGACAGCAGAGCGACAGCAGAGCGACAGCAGAGCGACAGCAGAGCGGTGGCCAGCAGAGCGACAGCAGAGCGGTGGCCAACAGAGCGACGGCAGAGCGGCGGCCAATAGCAACCAATTGCAGCCGAACCCTGGCAAGTGGTAGTTGAG
>JBANCZ010004502.1:0-10132 GCA_037040025.1 Sphaerogastrella javana | reverse complement strand
ATTGCATTCTAAGATTTTCGAACTTACTGTTCACCATTTGCCTAAACATTTTATAACCTAATTGAGTCATTTGATGTTAATCTCATGTATATATTTATTATTATAATTACCACTGAAATTCTAGAAAGAAGCTATTGTGGTAATAAATAATTAAATGTACTTCGCACATGTTCAGCTTAAATCGTTAATTAGAGACCAGATATTGAGAAGTCTACAGTGCTATACAATTGCAAAAATAATTAAGTAGACGTCAGATTTGTGAAAGTGACGAAGTTCGTCTAATAACTAGTAACTAATAAAACTTATCACAATTTGGGGACTATGCGACTTGGTAACAAATCAAAGTTTTTTTTATCACAACTTGCTGAACGCATTATCACTGACACAATATTTTTCCATATATCATATTATACTATACATTTTATTAATATATTATAATATAAAAATGGCGGATAGACAATTACTGCCGCAGCCGCTGTTGACTGACTAATCGGCAACACTGTAGACTAAACTACAGTGCTAAACATATCTAGTAGCAACTAATCACTGGCTTGTCAAAGCGTTCCAAAACAATCCATAATGGAGTTGAAGCACGTGTCAAAAGCAGACGCAGATACAGACACAGACACTGTAAGTGTAGACAAGTTGAATTTAATTTATGCCTTGATCGACAACCCTGACTTACACAGACATTTGTGTGGTGTACTCATTCGGAAATCACTGCAATTTTTTCATTATTTCTAACGCATATTTTAATTTTTTTTTTTTTTCAATTTTTTTTATGTTTTAACAACTGGTTTACACATGTAGAATTGATTGCAAAATATCTGATACAAGTGCTGTGTTTTATTATAGCGAACAGCGTCTATACTTGTTTCAAGTGTGTTTCAAATAATAATTAATTGTTCAAATATATGTTTCAAGGTCCTAATATAAAAAAAAGTATGAGTCGTTAGCATTCATTGTAAATTTGGTACACTTTTTTTCATCAAACTTTAAATAAACAAAAACAAAAATTAATGTAAGCATTCAAAAAAAAATATAGCCCAAATTTACCTGATTTTTTAAGTGTAAACAAAATATATGCAAATATATGTATATATAGCTATAATCACGCACAAAAAATACTAATTTGTTTACGGATAGCACAACAAAAGAGAAATCCGTCGCAAATAAATGAATATTGTACACAAAATCTTAAATATTGCCAGACACAAAACAAACACAAATTTTGTCGTTGTTTGTTTGGTTTATTGTTTGTATTTTCTTCTTTATTAATTTCTATTCCACAGAAAAGCTGTCTTAATTAGTATATAGACATAAATTTCGAGTTTTTCTGTCTTTTTAAATATAGATACGTATATGTGTTTTTCTTGGCAAAGTTCAACGGCTCAAAGGCAGCACGCACACGACACGGCTAATAAAAGCAGTCAACAAAATATTTTTTAACTTGATTTACTGCCGAAGCATTGCACAGATATTTAAATTTCACTTATTTGTTTGTTTTGTTTCATAGAGATGTTCTTGTTATAATTTTTTATTTAATTTTTTGAAAATTTGTAAACTGTTGTTGCTATTGCTATTGCTGCTGATGGTGTTTTTGGGATCTCTGTTCTGGCGAACGGCCCACGTTTAGCGCGCACTTTAGCAAGTGCCCCGCGAATATCTATAGCGTTGTGTATCCACGAACTGTCTTTTAGCTACTGAGCTATCCAACGCCACAGTTTGTTTATTAAAAACAACAACCCGAACAGCTGTTCGACGCCAACGTCGACATCGACATCGATGGCGTCCACAACGACGTTGATGTTGCGACGCCAATTCAAATCAACAGGCACAAACCAGGGACAGTAAATTATACGTATTTTTTTTATGCGACTCATGTGTTGTGGCTTTGTTGTTGTTATTGTTGTACTTTCGACGCTTGATCGAACAAGTTTTGTTATTTTTTTTGGCAACACGCTGATATACCAAGAAAAAAGGGGGCCATAAGCTGAAGCCGAGATTGATTTTTTTACGAGCGGTCAACGCGACGTATGCGCATTTATTGAATTCGCTACGATTTCGATTTGATTTACATGCTCATCTGGACCTTGTGACGCACATGCAAACAATATGAAATGATATTGTTAATTGTTCGTGCTAAACATATTTAACGTATCTAGATGAAACAACCCACACACTCGGATATAATTAAATGATCTCTTCTATCTCCTACTTTTATTGTACGACTTGAATTTATTGAAAACATATTGCTAAATAATAGGTACTCTTTGATATATAATCCATTGCCCAATTTACATACTTATAGTCTATATATCTACATACACATATATCATGTTATACCAGGGGATTTTCCTTGGCGCTTAATATCAATAGCTGATTCATTCATTATACAGTAATTGTTTTGCTAATCGTTCACATTTATAGCCACTCTAATATAATTATTATATTCTGTACCAGTTTCAAATGTACCAACATAATGTCATAAATGATTTGTAAATATCGGAATTTTCTGAAAAATTGAGTGCAATGAAATTTTATTAACCAAAGTAAAAAAATAATCAGGACTTAAAACAAATGAACTCAAAGTTCCTTAATCTTTCAATTTGTTTACCAAACTCTTCTTTAATTTTATAACATTTTATAACGTGATTAAGTTTGAAATGAAATGTATTGTCATAATTTTATCCATGAAAAGATACTCCCATCATTATTAAATTGAATCAAGTGTTCATGCATATTTGGGGAACTCTCTTTCCAATAAGTTTTTATTAAAAAATAATTATTCATGTATTGTTTCAAGTTTATTGAGCTAAGTAATTGCAAATATTTATAACTTTAAATCTTTAAGCTATTTAAAGCTCAGTCTTATGCATTAATATTTTACAACGAACAATAAATAAACCATTATCCACAAAGCTCGCGTCTGCATAACCATAAATTAAATATTAAATTTAATTACCAGCATTATCAACATTAAGTGAAAATAAAAGCCTCGTGGGTAATGCCTTAATTGTACAATTAAAAAATAGAAATCGCTTAAAAGTAAAAACATTGCCTGATTAGATAAGGCACGCAGCTAGTAACAAAGAACTAAGGGTGGTCAGCGATACTATTCCCCTAAAATTAACATAAAAAAAATATCATGGATAATGGCTGCTATACGCTACTCTAAAATATTTCTTCAATGGGCTGAGAACAGATGCGCCAGAAGCTTTTCTAACAACTGTACAATAATATACAACTGTTGCATGTGTTATAAGTAGAGAGTATCCGAAACAGATGGATAGACAAGCAGATACACTCTAGTGTATTCAAATATTTACATTCAGTGTCCTAATTCTTTGTTCCGATATCCATTGGCAATTTCAGACCAAGAACAAAGGCGAACGTCGTCTAGAGAAAACCCCTAACGAAACAGTGTAATCAAATATTCAAGTCTGTGCTGTATCCAACTATGAAAACTACAATTCAGAAAATTATATAGAAAATCATGCATTCAGCACGTTGCCAGACTACTCTAAATTAGTAGTTTTTATGCTTGATAAAAATGTCGTCTTATCACATTACGAGGGTAAGCTAAAATTTCAGTCATCTTACGCAAATTTGAAAATATATTTTTCAATGGGATTTTTGTAGTGACTAAGATCTACTTAGAGAGCGATCAATTGCTAAGGTGCGCGAATGCGAATAAGGCGCATACAATGGAAAATTGACACTTCTGGTTTCACACATTGTCAATGTTAACTTTTGCAGCTCTTGGGTGATAAGAGATTAATTCAATATATGCATTACCGAAAACGGGGGCACCACGTAACTATAAAGGTGAGTTAATAAAATAAATTTACTTAAAGCTTAGCCAAAACTTTTCAACTAATATAAAAATAAATCATTTAAATCTTTAGCAGGTTTTATCAATGGCAATTAATCTATGAATTTATAACTCTTAAAGAAAACAAGTTTGATATGTTATCATTACATATTTTATGTGGGTTCTATTTACCAAATTACAAATAAACTACGTCATTGAATGTTTTTGCTTCTGTACGTTTTCTGTTTTATCAAATTCCAAGAAATTTATTTAAATTTAAGGGAAGTTTATTCGACATTAAAATACTAAAAAAAAAAAAAAATAAAAGCGTACACACATAGTAGATATAAAAATCATATAAAATTAAACTCGTTGTGCCAAAAAGTTTTTATTTTTATATCGGTTAGTTTAATTTCACACACACGTGTCAAATATTTTATTATAGTCAAAATTAGATACTCATATTTGGCTTAATAATTATGAAAACTTTTTACAATTTTTTGCGCAGAAATTAGCTCAAGTTATTCGTATTGCTTTGAATACTCAAAATTTTGCGCCTTTATATTTGCATCTTTCTTTAGATACCAAAATATATCTAGCCTTTGTTTACCTTTTGGTTACCTTTCGGGTGTGCTCCTAAGGACAGATGTTCAACAGATACACACAGGCACACACACACCGTACACACCGTACCGCACCGCATATATGACAGCTGCAGTCGGTTCTGCATATGAAGCTACTACTACTGTTCCTACTCGCGTGACAATTGAAACCGTTTTGACTTCAAGTTCAGTGCATGTGTTCGGTTTTAAATGCGAAGCGTGCCAGTTTCATCAAATTGCCTCATAGCAACTCATATGTATCTTACAGATACTTTAAACAAACATACACTCATACACAGACAAAAATAGATACAGGCACAATTTGTGCAGGCCGGCAAATCAGCGTTATATCTGGTATCTGTATCTGAAAATTTATTATTTCTCGGTCTCTCAGTTGCGTCTATGGTGGCCCTATGTCTCCAGCAAACTCTGCAGTTCATTGTTACATAGTCCAGTATAGATGGCAACCCTCAAAACACTTAAAACTTTACACACATCATGACACATGTGTCAAGTGTCTTATATTCAAATTGTCCATATGATATTCTTAGAATTTCTTTTTCTGTTTTTTTTTTTTTTTTGTCGCTCCTCCATTAATATTTAATTGTTTCAAATGGCAAATTTTTGTTTGGTTTGGTTTGAATGCATAATATTATGAATAGCCCTCATGGGAGCATTGAGATTATGAGTATGTATGTATGTATGTATTTATATATAAATAGTTATGCTCAAACATTTGACGTCAATTAAACTGTTTATATGGCATAATAATCAAACGAATAATAGTTCAATTTGTTCAACCGATGAATATACATTTAGGAAATTTCGACTAGAGGGTTCATTCTTTTATAGAGGGAGAAATCTATGCGGGTTAAAATAAGCATTTAATAACTAATCTAATTTCTACACTTCTACTATAAAACATATTACTATATAATCCATTCTTATCAAAGAAATGCCACCAAAAGTAAGCAAATATATTTATTTTGTACAGCAAAAAAACACATTGTAAATGGTATTCCCGGTATTCGTGTTAAACTTTATACTTTATATCATTTTATTTATACAGTGAACATTAACAATATTTAATTAAGGTTTCGCTTGTCAGCCGATAAGGTACCAGCCAAAACCGGAACCTATTGGCTTCCCTACAACTCAGGTAATATCGCTAGCAACTTGAGAACCAATAAACCAAAAGGCATTTCGCGTAATTAGCGCTCTCTTAAGAAAAAATATAGTAAAAGTACAATTGATGGAACTGATAAACTGTCTACCTCATGCTGGGACGTGCTTAAAGCGTAATTTATAACGGGTACTCACACTGCCGACATGCAAATGGATAAAGCTTGTTGAAAAAATGTGCGAGGCAAGCAATAAGCCATGTCTGAATCAGACTAGTTAGCGTCAGTTGTAACCAATTACCAGATATATCGAGAGAAACGAATACATATATCAATAAAGATAGAAACAAAGAGCGAGCGTGAGCGAGACAGAGAGAGAGAGAGAGAGAAAGAGAGAGGGAAAATGTCGTCATGTGTAGAAGTACAGTAGTTAAAGTCAAACCATAATTGTCAAATGTGATAAATATAGCTACCCGAAGCGAAATACATTTCTTTTAGCAAAAATCAATCACACTTTTCACTGCGACGTCTGTCAAATTATTGTTCAGATAAACTATAGAAAAAAGTATGCCCTGACAGTTATAGGGGGTTTAAGCTTTTGTTATATCACGTTAAAATGTGTTTATTTAACTACACACTCATATAAATATAACTATTAGCCTAAAAAACACGTAGAATATGGGAATAATGGACATTGAAAACCGTGAGCAAATTAATAATGATAACAGCATTCATAGGGAACTCCACAAACTACTAATTTAATAATCTTTTATATATAGAATATTTAAAAACAGCTGTCTCTTGAATAACTCTATTGTATTAAAAGCTCATCGGAAATAGATCGATAGAAACAATTGACTTAATTGATTTGTTTTGATTGGTCTCTAAATAGGTTCATAGTTTTTTTTATTGAAAATAGTTACAAATTGGAAATGAAAAACACTTATTACTAATTCTAATTCAGTTTAAAATTTATGCACATTTATAAATGTATAATAAATAATGTTGAACGTGAAATGGCAAAACCTTTAACTCAACTGACCTTCAAGCAGTAACACAAACACAATTTAATTTGTTTGTTTGTTAAACAACAAACATCACATACAAATGCGACCGATATATAAACTGAAATACACTGAAGGATAGCGCCAAATCATCGCCGATCGTCGCGAATATCAAAATAAATCAATTAAACAAAGAAATATCACAAATAGAGAGGAACGAGACTCTAGAGACTCAAGACTCCAAACGATATCGTTCCGCGCAACTTATGCAAATGATCTCATGTTTGATTATGTTGTGCCAGCATAAATATTGGGAATATTCCATCGAATCATCATACCGTGACATTAACAAATCAAATCCCATAAAAGGGCGCGGTCAGCGAAAGCCAACAGCATCAATTCAACTAGAAATTGTTTTCAATTGTCGCTTGAAAGTGAAAAGACAGCAGCTTGAGTTTTATTCACGTTCACGTTCACGTTTTTACATTCACATTTTCAGAACCCGATGAATACAATACCACGTAAACCAGATGTTACACACTGGTTTCAAAATATAAACTAAACACAATCAGTTGATAGTTGAACGAGAACGCAGATAACAAACCTGACGGATAATGACGAAACAGCTGTCGTAGTATATATGACCAGATCGGACCCCAGTCCCATTTTGCATACCGACGACAACAACATGATACCGTGTAGGCACACGCCGTGATTATGTCGGGAGATAAGAGCTCCCCAATCAAAACAAATTCTATGTACAGCTAAGCAGACAGCAGGAGGCGGAAGGAGGCGGGGTTGGGGCGGTATAATTGAGGTTTTGGTATGACTGAGCAAATACAGAGCTAGCTACAATTGACCCTCAATCAAGAGTGTGCCGCGAAAGAAGCAGACACAAAAAAGTTATATTACCTATGGCCACATTGGCTGTGAGCCACTTTAACTCTTGGCAACCGGCAATACGGACATTAAAAATATATATTCAGATGCTGTATCGAAAAGAAACAAAAGGTATATTCAGTTCAGTTCAACTGGAAAATGACAGAAATTCAATTAGGACAATAATAAAGGTAAAATCCAAATAAATTAACTTTGTTTTAGATTATTCGATAAATAGTATACTAAAAATATAAACATATTAAATCTCTACTTTTTAATATACTTAGCTTATTCCAAATTGATAATATTTCAGCTAATATTCTTTAATTACCCTCATGACGATATGTTTATCTATTAATGTCAATATTTCACGCTTAATATAAAACCCCCTAACGTTTTTTTGTGTTCTACTGTCGATCATATTTTATTTATTTTATGCTCTATACAAGTGTTTACAAGATCAGAGGTATACAATTATACATATATATGATATATAAAGTCTTATTAGTATAAAAATATATTATTATGGCACAGTCCCTCTCAATGAAATCTAAAAACGTGACTAAACTTTTGCTGTTTAATTTATTTCTTTACTTTTATTTATATATAATCAACAAAAATTTTTGTTCTTGTTCCCGCTAAAATTATTTCTTAAGCTCCAGACAATTCAAATTTATAATATCAAATAAACTGTAAATTCATTCAACGATTGAAACCTGTTGAGTTTATTTATATAATACATAAGATAAAGTTCGTCTAACCTTTTGATATTTATCTATATCGTACAGTAAACACGTTTGTCATGAGACTTGAGGCAAGTACATAGGATTAATGCATACACGTATAAATATGAGTTCCAGGAACACAAGCTCATATATTATTATTTATAATGTTATGCTACTTAAAACTGGTTAATATCGAAGAGAATTAACTGTCTATGTATCTCGTAATTGCATAAATTGCATAAAGACGAATAGATTTGATTTATAACTTAAAGACTCACTCGCTTATGAATGCAACCACAAAAACTAACAGTGAATACTAATTGACAGCATTGCGAATACCATTCGTCATTTGATTACCAAGAAGTTTAAAAAGATGAATGCATAAGCATATAGACAGACCCCTTCTAACAGAATGTTCATATATCAATATAATCATACTAATATATCAAAAAATATATATCAATAGATAATTTCTTAAAGTATAACAAATCAGCTTAAGTATGATTTATAGCTATAAATTAATCATTATTAATTGCGACTGTCGTATCAACTGATAAAATGCATACAACAGGGCACCTATAACCCTATAGAGGGGTTTTCGATGAAAGGGTTCCTTGAAATAACACCTCTTATTGGATAACCTCTGTATCACTCTAATATTTTCAGTGAATAATAATGGAATATCAAATCTTTAAGGTATATTTCATTTTATTTTTATTTTTAGTTTATTAAAAGGTATTATCCTCAAAAGGTATTTCAGATATTTTATTTTAGTGCTCTACAATTTGAAATGTATTTAAGTATCGAATGTACTATATACCTATATATCTATAAACTTATACTACATAGTATAAATTTGAAATTGTCCTACTTTAACAACTTTGTTTGTATACCCGCGATTTTAATTGCTTTCTATTGCCAGACAATAATTTATTATGCAGACATTTGAAACTCTTTGGCACATTTTATAGCAGCTACTTAATTTAATGTTACTCAAGCCACGCCCCCTTGCTACTCAACCGCCCCGCCCTGCCCAGTAGGAATTCCAAATTCTATAAATCTTGTTGACTTCAATGACATCGCTACCAGCATGGAATAAACAATAAAAATAAAGAAAATGCGCAGAGCAAACTGTTTAATGATGAAAGGGAAAAAAGAAGAATGAAAATAAAAAAATGTGAAGCACTTGGAAAAACATAGCAACAGCAGAAACAGCAGCGCAGGTTGTATGCAAATGCCAAAAGGTAAATGGCAATAAAATTCACGCGTCTAAGGAAATAACAAATATTTTGGCTGCAGTTCAATTAGCAGGCGACGCGGACAGTCGATTGCAACCGACATAATGCCAAGTCATCAGAATAAGTTAAAGTAATTAATTTCATTAATGTAATGATAATATTAATATAATTTGATATAATAATTTAATACAATAATTTAAAAGAAATTTTTAATATCATATAACAGTTTAATACAATATTTAAAAAAAACTGTTTAATAAAATTTTATAGTTATAAAATATAATAATAATGTAACATGACGTAATAATTAAAAACAATAATTTTATATAATAGTTTAATATAATAATTTAAAATAATATTTTAATATATAAATTCAAAATACTTCTTTAATATAATAATTTAAAATAATAATATAAGGTAAAAATTTAATATATTAATGTAAAATAAATAATAATAATAATAATAAAAATATCATATCATTTAATATTATAATAATATATATAATATAATATAATAATTCAATATACAAATTTAAAAGAGAATCTTAATATAATAATTTAATATAATATTTTATTCTAAGATTTTAAAATAAAATTTAAAATAATAATTTAACTTAAAAGTTTTGTTTGGCATAACCTCGATATAAAAATGTTTATTAATTATATATAGTTTAAATCTACAACATATTAAAAGCAACAGTAGAACCTTTTGTATATGAGGTTTTTATAGATCTATATAATTGAATTAAC
>JBANCZ010004501.1:0-10133 GCA_037040025.1 Sphaerogastrella javana | reverse complement strand
GCTAGCGGTCTACTGCTGGCGCTAATACTATTCCTCTACTGGACCAATGGGACGGGTGGCTATTTCGCGGCGCTCGATGAGGCGGCAACGAACAAGAATTGCTTCTGCGAGGTGAGTGTGCGCTCTACACACGTCATACGTGCATCAAACTCATGGGGGCTACCGCTTTCTCTCTCTCACTTTGTCTTGGTTTGCAGCTGGAGGGTTCCATCAATGATTGCAGCTGTGATGTGGACACCGTGGATCATTTCAATAACATGAAGATCTATCCACGCCTGCAATCCCTACTGGTAAAGAACTTCTTCCGCTTCTACAAGGTGAACCTGAAACAGGATTGCCCCTTCTGGCCGGACGACAGTCGTTGTGCCATGCGCTTCTGCCAGGTGCAGAACTGTGAGGAGCAGGCCATACCCCAGGGCATCAAAGAGAAGGGCCAGGCCCACCGCGACAAAACTGCTGCCTATAAGGTATGAGCAAAACCAATGCAAAGTGAAAGTATGTGTGCGTGTGTGTGTGTGTGTGTGTGTGATTGAGTGTGTGAGTGTGTGTGTGTGAACCGTTTTAATGCACGTAAACAATTTTCTTGTGACTGATTGAGTTTTTTGTTTTGCACCTGTGTTATCATCAACGCTGTCTTAATTGCCCTAACCGCGTACAGTGGCTGCTGGCTAAAGTGGATCGTCTTGACCCGAAGAGATCTGCATCTATCTGGCAAGATTGACAGCACAAGCGAAGGGTAGAAAGTGTAGACTTTCTACATTACTGATTACTCACTTCTAATCTTTCTTCTGGCTTCTTTCTCTTTCTCTCTGTCTCTCTCTCTTTCTCCCTTGTTCTCTTTCTTGTCTCCTATATGAAGTAATCTTTCCAAAGATTCCATTGACTTATTTCTCCTTTGCCTTCTCTATCTCCTATTTTCTCTTGTATGTCTCTCTTTTTACGTCTCTTTCCATTCTATCTTTCTCTCCCTTTTTTCTCTCTCATTCTACCTATCCTCTTCCCATTTCTCTCATCAACTATCTGATTCTCATTATGTGTTCATTGCCATCTAGATCCCACTGTAGTTCTCCATACCTATAAATATATTATCTTGGATTTCAATGGGTTGTGGTACTTCAAGTGCTATAAAAATCAGTTTGCTATCTATTATTATAGCACGAACGAATGAATGAAACGTAAGCTGTGAAATATTATATTGGCATGTGGCAAATTCAAGATGCCGCCCATAAAAAAAAAAACAAGCAGCAGCTACTGACGTGGCCAATTGGTTACGCCCCCTTTTACGAGTGACATTGTTTTGAGTACAGATATATTTGTTTTGCATAATAGGCCGCATTACAGTCTCAATGTTTGCACAGCTGTACTTAAAGTTTATTAAACCAATTTCCTGCTTTATACACACACACACACACACACTCGCAATATGTACCATACATCTATAGATATATAATATATGTATTTGTCCATATTTGTAGTATACACGCGAGGCACAAGTGGATCGCGGCTGCTCGGAGGTGGAGGATTTCGACAGTGCTTTGGGTTTTTTGGATACGAGCATCAGCGATCAGGCGCACAGGGAGTTCGAGCTGTGGGCGAAACACGATGAGGCTGAGGAGGATTTCTGTATAGTGGATGATCATGATGTGGATGCACAGTATGTGGACCTGTTGCTCAATCCAGAACGTTATACGGGCTATCGCGGTGATTCGGCGCATCGCGTTTGGAAGAGCATTTATCTGGAGAATTGCTTTGGCGGCAACAATGACACATCTACATCCAATAAATTCTCAAGCTATATGCCGCACATGGAGCTGCGCGATGTGTGCCTTGAGCAGCGCGCCTTCTATCGTATATTGTCGGGTCTGCACTCTAGCATCAACATACATTTGTGCTCCAAGTATTTGCTATCGGAGAGCAAGGATTTCCTCGATCCGCAGGGCATTTGGGGACCGAATGTGAAGGAGTTTAAGCAACGTTTCAGTCCGGAGACCACCAATGGCGAAGGACCACACTGGTTGCGGAATCTGTACTTCATATATCTAGTAGAGCTGCGTGCCCTGGCCAAGGCGGCACCGTATCTACGACGTGAGGACTACTACACGGGCATTGCCGAGGAGGATGACGAGGTCAAGCTGGCCATCAATGATATGCTCTCTGTGATCGAGTGAGTATACCCATCGAATAAGTTTTCTCACAGTGCTCTGATTGTCATGATCTCTCTTTACAGATCTTTTCAATCTCATTTCAATGAGAATGCGCTCTTCAGCAATGGCATTGCCTCCATTAAATTCAAGCACGACTACAAGGAGAAATTCCGGAATATCTCTAGAATTATGGATTGTGTGGGCTGTGATAAGTGCAAACTATGGGGCAAATTGCAGACCCAAGGTCTTGGGACAGCGCTCAAAATTCTCTACTCCGAGAAACTTAATCTGGCCACAGAGAGCGGGCTGTGGGATAAGCCGCACATCGAAGCAGATCCCATATTTCGTTTGTCACGTACCGAAATTGTGGCGTTATTCAATGCATTCGGCAGGTGAGTGCCTTTGTTAATATTGTTTGCATCAAACAATATTGATATATATATGTGGTCTATCTTATCTTACAGATTATCAACAAGCATATATGAAATGGAGAACTTCCGGCGTGTACTCAGATAGTCTACATTGCAATAGATAGAGTACATCTAGCTCTTTTCCTTTTTACTAGTTAAATTTACTGCACATTAGCAACTTATTACGGGTTTTCGCTCCCCACCAATATTTATGACATACCTAACGTATATAAAATATATATACATTTATGGCCCTACCTACCTATCCATACATCGCACTAACGTTGGATCTGTTCGAACCAGATGAATGAGGCTATGGTATAAACTGTTAAAAAGGATTGAGCTGCAAACAAACAAAATTTTGTACATACATATGGCGATTGCAATTAATTCGGTTATATTTAGGCTACTTGTACTTTTCTACCCACTAATCTAGCTGTCTAGGTATATGCGCTGACAACAGGTGTATTTTATTTGAGAGTAAGTTAGACTAAAATTAATTTATTGTGTACTATACCTATAGATTTAGGATGAAAAAACTTAAAAAAAATCAATGAAAGTAATGTGCAATAACCTTAAACCACGTAATCGTTTACATTTCATTAATCATCGTTTATTAGTCAGCAAAGTGAACGTTTAAGTTTGCGACAGTGAACGATCTGGCAACGCTCTTAATGATGCTTTGATCGTTTCAGCTAAACGGTTGAAAACCGTTTCAGCCAGTGCGCGCTCGTTTAACTGCGCTCTCTATTGAATTTTAAAATATATATGAAATTGTATTTTGTACATAATAATAAAACACGCACGCACTTGTTAATATTTAGTGTGCTTTAATTATTGTAACAATTGATGGATCTATTTTATTTATAAAAATGCATTTATTCACCTCATAGCAATTGCTCTTTACGTCTGCAATTTGAATTATTGCTCATTGCAGCTAAACGGTTATTTACCGTTTCGATTTTATTGAACAAACTTAGCAAGCGTTGCCATGTCTACGCAACTGGCAATGCTTGCTGCCTAGGCAACAATATCGATATCGATAACTAACGCTCGCACACAGCAACCGAGTTGTTTTTTCAAATAAGAAAACGACAACAAATTGAAAATACTTGAATAAAATACATAAGTTTCTGCATTAAAAATGGTTGTGCTGCAAGTGAAACGCGGTGACGATAATCTTTTTCTATATGAGACAACTGTAACGGCTCAGTCGGACAGTGTCATACGTGAGCTTGTCTCCGTGTACAATGGCCGCCTAAAGATACAGCGCGTGTGCATGGAAATGGAGGAGCTCGCCGAGCATGGCACCATGTTGCCGCATGAAATGATTGGTCTCAACGACGATCAGATCGAGGAGTTGAAGTTAAAGGATCCCTTTGCTGAGACATGCGTGCCCATGGGTGGTTTTACCTTCAATAAGGATCCAATGACACGGCGCAATGGCCAGCAGCCCAATGAAGGCATGCGTCGAGTTTTGATTAATGCGATGGCCGATGCCAAGGCCAGAATTGATAAGGTGAGACAACAGATAAGCGTATAGGGTTGGAGGTGTGGTTGCTGACAGGTTTAACTCTTACAGAAATTGGTCAAAAGTTCAACGGCGCTCCAACTGAAGACCATAGAGGAGGCCATGAATATACTGCGTGGCGCTGTGATGATTGTTTATCCCATGAAACTGCCGCCACACGACACCATACAGCTGGAGTTTGCCAATATGGAGGATCTTACCGGCATGCAGGCCTCGAAGGAGGTCATTGAACCCTCCAAAGCGCAGCTCTGGTTTGCCGGACGGCAAATACTGCCCGGCAAAATTCTAAGCGAGTATTTGGGGCACAATGATAAGACCAAGGTAATTGAGCTCTACATGATAAGTTATACAATTTTTGTAAAAATATGTATTTCTATTTTATAATTTAGGTTGTGGTCAAGCTGAATCAGTTGGGTGAGGGTCCACCAGGTCGTGAACAGGTCATATCGGAGCAGGTGCGCCGTCAAATGATGGCCGAATCGTTTCGTCGTCAGGAGGAACTCAGGGTAAGCATATAGTCAAATTTATATATGAGTATATTTCCATTACTTTATTATTCATATTAAAAATATGCAACTTATATAGGACTGAATATCATAATTTAATTCCAATATCGAAAAAAAAACCTGTAGAATTCGAAGCTTTTGCATACCATTAAGTATAATACTATATATATTTGCATAGATCAGCTAGACTAATGCGTGTATGTATGTATATATAGTAAGTAATTCTATATAGCGTGCATTTTGCGCGCGTTTGATTTGTCATATTTAGTATTTTTCTAGTATTTTTTTTTTGTGTATATATCTATATATACTTAGTAAATGCATTTGATCCAAAAATTTGCTTGGTGCTATTTTCCGTTTTTAGGAAAGATTTTACTTTTTGTTACCTGTTACTGTAAGGTTTACTGGTACTGGTCCAGTGATTGTTCAGTGGTCCAGTGGTTGTTATATACATACCCGAACTGGGCCTACACAAATAACCCTTATCTAAATGCAGTTCGACTTTTGTGACCAGATTAATACATTGTACCTGTGTTCTATATAGTAACCTATACCAACTCTATGTAGTAGAACCATTTCTATAGTTTTTGCTGTTTTGTATATTAAAGCTCTTGACTTGTGTTCTATATATATGTATATAATTCTATATATGCATAAACAAAGCATTTACTGTGCAAGAAATCGAAATAATTAACTAATAGTCTAATCCTATAGGTCATATAGTACTATATATAATTAAGTAGGTCTGTATATCAAGTAAACATTTGTATAAATGCATAGATAAATAGCGCTGAGTAGTATATAAATTCAGTTCCCATTGTACAATGCACAGGTCCATAAAGTTTCGATTTTTTCCCTTTTTTTTTAACTATAAATTGGTAACAATTTACCCTGCGGCGGGCTAGTGGTTAAGATTTTCTATCTATAGAATAACTAGTGGTTTTTCTGGCACATCACAATTGAGGGCCTTCTCATCCTGTTGTTGCTGTTGCTCCACGAAATGCTGTTCGCTGGTGCCGGAATTATCGGTGGTGGGACTAAGTGGTATCAATGATTTGGTGCTGCCCACCATTTCGTGTGTATCAAGCGGATGCGCCTGATCCGGCGTAACATCCATCCCACCCACAGCTATCGAATGTTGTTCCATATCGACAACGTCGTCATCCGTATCGTACATATGATCCGGTTGCTTGGTCGTATTCGGGCCACGGCCAAAGACATCATCGTTATCCGAATCGTCGCCAGCGCAAACGCAACGCATTTTGGCATCGTCGCCCACCTAGAACGGGTGAGGGTTTTAAGCCAGAATATTATGGTTATATTGTGGGTTATATTATTAATACCTTTACGGATTTGGTAATCACACACAACGAAATGGAGGACACCACGAATAGCACAATGGGGACAATCAGCGACACTAACAGCTCCCTATAGACCTTATCCAGATCGTAGCGTGCAACCACAAACTCTACATTTGCATCCTGAAATTTGATAGCACCTTGAGTCAAGCAGTGACTGCAGCGCAGTTTGATATCACCACCCTACCTTGTTATAGTAACATTGATAGCGTGACTGTGCCGTATTGTTGTCCCCATCGTTGCCATAGCGCGCCACAAAGTCCTTGCATTCGCCACGGAGCGTATTAACGCAACCCTCCAGATTTATATATAATTTTTTCCAGCTATATATTGTCAAATTGGCCTGATTTGGTAGAAATTTTTGCTCTGGATCTACAGCACGTGTGCTATTCTCATAGATGGCCCAAAATTGTGTAAAATTCATATAGGGTGCCGGTAGGGTTTCATGCTCCAAGAGTGTACCGTTCAAGCAGTCCGTGGCACTGTTTAAAGGTTCAGTTAATTTTACTATAATTGTATGTGTATAAAATTATAAGTTTACGTTATGCGATTGTCGGATTCGCGTGTCACTGTTGCACAATTGGTCAATAGGTTGCCATCATCCTCCTTCCAAAATTCGGTGGGCTCAATGCGTACGCCGTGCTCCTTGCCGCGCGCCTCATTGAAGGCCACTGCATTCTCACAGTCGGCGGCAATAACATTGTCCTCCTGAAAATGGTAAAAGGGTTTTAAATTATATCTATGAATATTCATTTTAAGTTGCTATACTTTTTCATATTTTATAGTATTTCATTGAGAGAATAGTACAGGATTCGCCTTAATCGACTACTCACGTGCATGATGAGCGTATTAATGTTGGCTGTGGTAATGCGGGAGCAGTACCGATCGCAGCTGAAGGGTCGTTTTATTTTGGTGCAGTGTACACCGTGGCATTCGAAGAAACCGTTCAGCTTGGTGTTGTCCTTGGCGGAGTTTATCGTCGGACCGTCCGGCTTGTGATGACATAAAAAGAATTCGGACATGTTCTTGCAGTGTCCTGCGAAAAAGATATGTAAATGCAGTAGGTCAATAATAGGGTGCTCAGAGTGTGTTGACAGCTTACCATTCGAACAGTTGAAAACGCCGCGTATATTGTTGCAAACGGTGCCATTATTGCAGTTGAATTTGTTCAGGCGATTTAGGTCAATCTATAAGACAGAGAGAGAACGTGATTAGTAATGAAAGAGAGGGTGTGGGGTGGGGTCGTAAAGGGTAGCAAATTAAAAATTTCCTAATGGAAATTCAATGATCGTAAAGCGCGCAAATGACGCGTCGTAAAACGACCAAATGAAATGTTTGCTTAACTGAGTCACACATGCCAACCCACCGACAACCCTAACCACATCCACTCGCTCACACAAACACACACACACAAGCGATGACGTCTTTGAGTTGTGAGTCCCAACCCCCCCGTTTGAACTTACCATCGCGCAGGATGTGTTGGTAACCCTGGTGCAATTATTGAGCTGTATGTCTGTGCCGTTGCGCCGCACCACCGAATGTATTTGCGGACAGAAGCCACTGGTACGCGTGAGGCACCACTCGCCGCACGAGGCCCAAGGACAATTGTTGGGCATCTGACGGTCCACGGTCTGGCACATGACCGGATCCAGTTCGAAACCCGATTTGAAAGCTCTGTAAATGTATATAGATGAGTAGGAGTAGGAGTAGGAGTCGGGTTGCAATGCACTTACTTTAGTGAGGGCGAGTAGATGGCCACGCTGAGATAGACGATGGACACGCAGGACAGTACCATGGTCAGTTGGCAGAGGCAAATGGCGCGACAGATGCGCTTATCCTGTTCGGGTATAAGGCGCGGCTTATCCTTGCGGCGCGCCATTTTTCAACTTGTGGGTGAGGTGGGTGTTGGTGGGTTCTGATTCAGTTTTAGTGACTGACGCTGATTTACGACTTGTTGATTTTGCAGCGCAAAACTTTGGAAATGCCAAATGCGCCTGCGGTGACCCTTGGCGTGTCTGCAGTGCGTTATCCTTTTTCAAGGTGATACGCAGGGGGCCGGGTGGGTGGTTTTCCCTATTATACGTTGCGCAGCAGCAGCAGGAGAAACAGGACAACCGACGGGCCGTGTGGTGTGGGGCTTTGCTGTTTGTTTGTGCTAGTTTTGTTTTTTTTTTTTTTATCAACTTTGCTTCCTGTTTTTTTTTTTTTTTTTTTTTTTGTTGCTATTGCTTTGCCATGTGTCGCATTTTTTCATACACCGTGGCTGCACTTTTTTCTGGGAATTTTGCTGGATGTGTACGTGCGTCCGCGTTGCGTGCCAATTTGCTACTGAGCCAGGGCCAGGGCTGGGTAAGGCGCAGACACAGACACTGCGCACTTTCACTTTCAGCGTGAAAAGCGAAAGTTGGAGCCAAAACAAACCCTTGGACTGGTGGTCTGCGCGGGTAGATGTCACCGAGGGGCAGCCAAAGCTCAACAAATGGCTTCTACAGCACCCCGCCGCAACCCCTGCAGCTACACTGAGTCGGCGGATTGAGTCTGCGCTGTGGGCGCAAATGAGCGAGTGAAAAACTCGAGAGCGGGAGAGAGAGAACGCAAATGAAAGGATGAGCGGAAACATTGTGGGATAGGGAGAGGCAGCAAAAACCAAATTGTGAGGCAGTATGAGACTGAAAAAGAGAAGGGGAAATACAGGAAGAGTCAGTGTGAAGCGTAGGGAGTAACGAGAGAGAGTTATGTGACAAGAAGGGAAAGGAGAATTGGTGTCAGGAAGAGGAGGCAGAAAGAACAGCACAAAAATAGGATGAATGGAGAGCGTATTGAACGTCAGAGAGAGAGAGAGAGAGTGAGAGCGAGCTTTCGATGGTCGTATGAAATAAAACAAAACTTTTGCAATGTTCACTTTTTGGTATTTCTTTGGTTTTCCTCTTTATTTGTTTTAAGTGTAATTATTTATTAATAATTTTGTAGGCCGTTAGCTTTTTTGTTATTAAATTTGTATTTTTGTTTGATAAAGACACGTTAAGTAAAAAACTTTTGTTGTAATATTTGAATTTTGTTGTTTCATTTTTATCGGTTTTTTTTATTTGGGTTGATTTTAAAAAATTCTCATAAGCAACGTGCGTTAATTTTTTTCGGTTATCGATACCGCTATTAAGCTATGTATATATATATGTATGTATATATATTTATATATGGTTTTGTGTATGCTTTGTTATATAGATGTATGCCTTTATGTGTGCTTAATTTTTTACATAAATTTTCGTTTTTTTTTTTATTATTAAAACTATTTCAAAACGTGGCCAGAATTTGCTGTGATTTAAAACATTTTTTTGGTTTGTTTTGGTATTAATATTTGGTAAATATTTGCAGTTTGTTATTTTTTTGGTACGGGTTTCTCGTTTATTTATTTTTTTAAGTGTACGACCAAATGGATGCCTCAGTGAGCGAGTGAGGGAGAGAGAGAGAGCGCACACCTTTCGCGCTCTTTCGCTCTCTTACTGAGACGTTTTAACTATACAAATTTTGTTTGATTTGTTTCAGTTTCATATTTTTCCTCTTTTTGTTGACTTATTAATGCATTTTTTATGACTACTATCACAATTTTTTTTATACAAAAACAAGCATTTTTTTTGTTGAGTGTACGAGAATTTTGTCGAGTTACTTAGTGTTAAACGGAGCACCGATTTTTGTGAGTATATTGTGAGAGAAAAGAAGCGAGAGCTAGTTGAATTACACCGAAAGATAATGCGAAAACTTAAGTATGTCTAAAAAAAATCTATTATAGTATATATACTGGTATACAATCTATATATAATGTGTATATAGGAAAAATTGTTACAATGCTCCGGCTATAGATATATATTTATATACCTGTATATCTATATATGTATATATATATATATGTTCTATATAGTAATGGCAGATGGCTTTTAAGTACAATATAAGCTAATATATATGGGGTATATCTGTGTATGTTTGTGTGTGTGTGTGTATTGGTACAGACTACTTTAATATTATTAGTATTATTATTAATATATATTATGAACTATTTAGTATTTGTTTATAAAGAGAGCGTTCGCATTTGACTAATTTGTTACGATTTTTGCTAGTATTCCATTTCATCATCTTCATCACTCTGACACAGCAGTTTGCTAAAAAGATATCGAGAATCGCACATTCGA
>JBANCZ010004500.1:0-10138 GCA_037040025.1 Sphaerogastrella javana | reverse complement strand
GCCATTACCGGTGCAAACTTAGTAAATCTATGTACGACAAAAAAATCTCAAGCTGCATCATCTGCATCATACAAATCTACATCATTTGAAAACAAAAGTGCAAATTTTGAAGAACAAAAAAATAATCCAACGATATTAAATGAAAAAAAACATGTTTTAGTGACAAAAAAATCTCGAAAAATAATTCATCAAAGCAATGTCGATTTAAATGCGTTTACTACTTTAACGACATCTGTAGCAACAAATAACAGCAACAGCAACAACAACAATGATTATTATGACCAGGAATTAAATCACTTTTCGAGCAATTATGAAGAGTGTTCAGAAAAGCATTCGCATGAACCAGAACAGACGCAGCATGGGATTAGTCTAGAGGAGTTGCAGGTCGAAAATCGCATTGTGCCAGCAATAAGAGATAATGATAATTTAGAGGTTTGTGAAATTTTTCAAGGTTTCGCTAATTAAAACATTAATGCATCAAATGTGTACATCTGTGTAATTGTTAACAAACATTAGTGTGAATTTGAAAATCAGTGTACATATTAACATAATCAGTGTAACTTTGAACATAAGTGTGAATGTTTTAATCAGTGTGGATTTAAAAATTAGGGTAAATGTTAACATCAGCGAAAATTTAAAAAACAAAGTCAATGTTAACATCAGCGTGAATTAAAAAATTACGGTGAATGTTAACATCAACGAAAATATAAACATTAGTTTAAATGATAACATCAGTGTAAATTTGAAAATCAAAGTGAATGTTTACATCAGTGTGAATTTAAAAATGAAAGTGATTGTTAACATTAGTGTGAATTTTAAAATCACGGTGAATGTTAACATCAGTGTGAATTGAAAAATCAGCGTGAAAGTTATCATCAGTGTGAATTGAAAAATCAGAGTGAAAGTTATCAACAGTGTGAATTGAAAAATCAGTGTAAATATGTTAACTTCAGCATATATTTGAATATTAGCATAAATTTGTGAATGGCCGATTGAATGTGAAAATCAGTATAAGCCGCGCATTGTTAATACGAAAACGAAGAAAATCTTGCAAATTAGTATTTTAATTTGATTAAACATTAACATAAATATCAACAGCAACAGCATAAAATTCAACCGCACATTTTGCCCTGGTCAGCGAATAATAGCGAAAAGCAGCAGCAGCAGCTGCCACAAAAGAGAAAAAATTGCCAAATCACGCAGCGAAACATTTACGTTAAAAATATCACGAGACTTATTGTGAAAATTCTTTCAACGCTGCAACACAACATCAATACCGGCAATATTACGGAAGCCATTTCGAAGAATGCGAAATTTAAATTTACAATGGCGTCGAGTGCGCAACTACTGTCGAGTTTTGATCAATTTAGTTCCATTGACTCGTCGTTCTCGAAACAATTCAACAGCTCAAACAATAACGCTTCTTCTGGCACTGTTTTGTCTTCGACTGCGGCGTCAGCCTCGAGTGCATCGAAAATTCGTGCAACAATTAATCGAAGCGATGTGGAGTCGTCGAAAAGTTTTTTTCGTATTCCATCGCGATACACATTTCCGCCAGCAAACAATCCAATTTTGATCGCTTCATCGGCGCTAAGTTTAGTAAAGCTTATATCGAGCAATGTACGATCGCACACGCATCAATCGCTCGTTTCATCCTGTTTACCGTACGTATGCTGTTTGAACACAAGCGATGGAAAAAATTCCGGTGTTCATTTAGAATTTTTACCCGGACTTGTGTTTAGTAGCTCTTTCTTTTGTTTGCCTCAAACGTTATCACCTGCAAATCAGAATTTATATTCTTGCACTCCGCGACAACATTTAAGCGAAACGTCAACGACAGGTTTATTGTCGCAGTCAGCAATTGTCGAGAGAATATTAATTTATTACGCCAACGAATTTTGTCATCAATACAACAAATTAGAGAATGAAGCAAAATGGAATCGCAACGTATTTCGTAATATGCAGCAATTTCATTCACTTCATTATCATTGTTTCGTTGTCTACTACAATTATTTAAAACAAGAACGAAAACAACAAGAAGTAGTTGAATTGAAATCAAAAAATAAACACTGTTGGAATAGCGATTATGAAACAAAAAATTATTTCGAATATAATCGTAATCGTAACCAAATAAACAATAAACAATCAAATAAACGTATAAAAATAAGCACAAACAACAAGTTTCGCGGAAAAATACAAAATCAACCGAGGAAATGCAACAGTAAGAGCAATAGCGAAAATGGTGAAAATAACAACAATATTGTAATTTTTGACAACAACGAGAACAACAACGACGACAACAACAACGACAACGACAACAATAACGACAACAACAACAACAACAACAACAACGAAAACAACCACGACAACAACATCGACAACGACAATCGCGACAACAACAACGACAACAACAAACAAAATGACAAAAACGACAAAAACGACAACAACGACAACAACTACAACAACGACAAAAACAACGACAACAATAGCACTTACAGCAATAAAAGCAAAACAGAAATTTGCAACAGCGACAATGACAACAGCAGCAACAAATGCAATATTGGCTATTATTTGGGTACAAATAGTACAAACGAAAAATTAACAAGTGTTAACCAAAACGTTGCTTTCTCGGGGCACAAGTGTGTTGTAAATAATGGAAATAAATTGTTCGTTGATGCGTTTAGAAGCGAAGCAAAGCTGAAAACCAACGAAAAACAACACAATTTAGCAGCAACGCATATAACGCTTTACGTATCGGATGGAAACATTTTGAAGTTAAACATAGCGAAACAATTGAAAAATATTCCGTTTGATATATTAATTGTTTTTATTGTTTGCCAGACGCGCGATTTTGCATTCGCGCCCGATGTATATTTTCATCGAAAGTCGAATGTCGGTCTGCTAAACGTTTTCGACTGCGTTCCGCTTTGCGAGAAATATCGTATGACACCGATGACGCGAAAGTGGTTACAAGATGAGTACGCTGACCGTTGGAGTGCGTACATGAACGTTGCCGAAAACGGTAACGCTCCCGTACTCGGCACAACGGCAAGCTTAGTTTCGTTCGTAAACATGACCTCGACGCCGAAACTAATCGCGGCGTTGTCCGGATTAAAACACGAAGTATCGTTTGTTACACGTTGTTCGTTAAAGTACGATTTATACGCGCAACAAAATGCTTTGTTGTACGCGCAAATTGATTTCGGTGCGAGCGTCGGCGTCGGTAAAAGAAGCGAAAGAGTACAGCGAGAATCATCGCAATCGAAATTAAAGATGCAAAACGAAAAAGAAATGCGCAACATTAATGAAAATGGTCAAACAGATATATGTAATTATGATGCTGATGGTGATGGTACAGTTGTATGGAATTACGAGAAAATATTGGCGTTAATGAATATTAATACCTTGAAAAGTTTAAAATCAGTATCATCAAATTTTGAAAAAAAATTAAATTTAAATACAAGTCACCTGAACGCTCAAATCAAAGCTCGATCAAATATTTGCGTCGCTAATGCTAAAGATAATACTGACGATAATGGTAAATCTGATTTGGTTTATTCTAATGCTGCTACAAGTTGTAATACTGAAATCAGGAATTGTGCAATTCCTAGTACAAGTCCTAGTGCTCGTTCCGCAGCTCTTGATCGTCACACGGTTGTCACCGTTGTTACCGAACGCGATCGAGAAAATCGCATTTTTGCCGAAACGTATTCAATGCAATCTCAATCTCATGAGCAAGCTAAGTTCAATTTGAAATGTTGTACAAACGCGTTTCAATTAGCTGTTGTTTGTATTGCTTCATTGCATTCGCACGGGGTCGAAGAAGGTTTAATCGTGAGTCAAACAGCTCGCGATCTTGGATTCGGTGCTACGCTCAACGAAAGCGTGTTTACTGCAAGCGTTGAGCCGTTATTTGGATCAAAAATTGGCTTTACAGTTTTTGCACGACATCTTGCTCGAAATAGTCCGAAAACGAGAGACAAGTGTGATTTAAATAAAAGTAATGATAGTTTTTTGAGAAATAGAAGAAGCAGTAGTTTAACTAGAGGTACCCAGTGTTGCAACCAATACAGAAATTGTTTAAAAAGTTGTTTGCGGTGCGGTACTCGAAGTTATGCAAGAAGTAGAAGTAGTAGTGACGGTGATGGTGATGGTTGTGGTGGCATCGATGGTGATGCTAAAAATAGTGATGGTGATGGTTGTGGTTGTGGTGTTATTAATGACGGTGCTGAAAAAAGTAGTGGTGGTAGTGGTGGTGATAGTGGTTGTTGTTGTTGTTGTTGTAAAAGCAGCGTAAGTAAAGACACAGATGATGGTGTTTTTAATACAAGTGGCTGTAATAATTGTAGAAGTAGTCGCAGCTGTTGTTGTTGTTGTTTTCGTCATCGTCGTTTTTGCAGCAAAAGGTATAATTATAGAAATGAAAGTGATTATCAACAATTTGAAAATAATGAACCGCAATATATGATTAAAGAGGAAACAATTTTTATTGACATGGACGATATGATGAATGCATCTAAAAACTTTCATTGTACAATTTTTCCGCGTAACGCAAATTCAACATTTGTTTCGAAAGAACGCGAAAATGAAAAGCTACAACAAAATTTACAACAAAAACGACAACAAACAATTTTTCCGCGTAAAGCAAATTCAACATTAGTTTCGAGAGAACGTGAAAATGAAAAGCTACAACAAAATTTACAACAAAAACGACAAGAACTAGAACAAGAAGAAAAACAACATCCATATCAACAACAACAACAACAACAACAACAGCAAAAACAAGATCAAGAACAACATCGAGGAGCGAAAAAGATGAAATTAGAAATAACAATCAATGAAGTTGAGAGAAATAATAATATTGGAAATGGAAAACAAAATGTGAAAGAAAAGTGTAAAATTTCGTTTCACGATAAATTGATAAATTGCGAAGATGATGAAATAACGGAAATAAATGTAAGCTGCACAGCTGAGTTTCGCTACTTTATGATTCATAATACAAACGATATCTATGCTAAAACTTAGGCTATTTACGCAAAAGCTAGCGCTCAAACTTATACTTACAAGAATTTAATGTGTGTTATTGCTTGATGCTGAAACTACGCTGAAAATTTTTGATAAAAACGCAAATGCAAACGCGAACAAAATATGAAATTTAATGAAATTATATCAAATTATATCAAATTATATCAAATTATATTATATTTTATCAAATTACACAAAATATGAAAATATTGAAGCAAAACAAGTGACACCGCTAATTTACGATTAAATTAATCTAGATGAATCTAAATTTGATGATGATTTTGTTTTTAAAAAGAATCCTAAAACTAATCAAATTAAGATTTTTGACGTAAATATAATGACGCATATAAAACTAATATCAACATTGTTTTTTACTCAAAAGATGCAACAATGCAACAATTGGATGAACAAAAAGGATAAAAAAACGGATGTATTGAGTGAACGAGTGGAAGACGAAACCGAAGACGATCAACAATTTGACGAAAATTTTAATGTAAACGGTAATAACACGGAGCTGTACAATTATATGCCACTTTGCGATGTGTTAAACGTGGCATCGATTAACTCGTTTTCGACAAGCATATCCGTTTCGCACAATCAATCGTCGGCTCGAATTTTTTACTGTAATCCGTACGAGACTTACAGCGGCCGTTGTAAACAATATTTAAAGCGCATCGACGTGATACGCAAAAATAACGCGCACGATTTTCATATTCAATTTACTATACAGAGTGTGCAATTCTTAGATTACGGTCAAAAATATTCTACGCTACACGGTGACAAAGGAACAGTGACAAAAATTGTTTCGGCTGAAGATATGTTTTTTTTCGGTTCGGCAAATGCGGGTATTCCGCGTACTGCCGACATAATTGTGAACGCTGCAGGCATTAAAAGGCAAATTATAGGTCAGCTATTTTCTGGTGCTGTTAATATGCTGAAAGCGGCGAAACCGGACGAAATTGATGTGAACATTTTTCGCGGTGACAAAAGTATACAACATTCGAATTTAATCGACGATATTCTCGACAAATGTCAAACGAACGAAATTATCGGTAGCGCGAACATTTACGATGGACAGACTGGTGAACTAATCGTCGATACCGACGGATTCGCTGTAACCGGTGACCTGTACATTATTCCGTATATTCGATACGAACAGGAAGGAACGAAAGCGATTCATTTTGTGAACATGCGCGAGATTGAACGTGTTTGCCACGGTGATTATTTGAAAAGAAGCAAAGGTCGTCTAGGTGGTCTTCTATTTGGACAGCAAGATACGTGCACAATGATGGCGCACGGAAACGCGTATTTCAATCGACAGCTACTTTGTTCGTCGGAACCGCGAACAGCGACCGATCAGCACGCGTATACGCTTACACCGTCAGCTTTTGAATTTGTAAAATTGTACGAATCGCTCGATATCGATGTTGACGTAGAAAAAACATAATATTCGAGATTCATATCGTTATCAAGATTTTTTTCAAAAATGATGTCGTTCAAGGCATTTTTGCGCATTTTTTAAGCCATAAATTGATTTCATGTTTAAAGTACCATATATATTTTAGTTTAAGATATATTAAACATACGTTTGTATACAATTTTTAAAGAAAAAAATATTTATATTGTAGTTTTAGTGTTTTCGCAGCAGCAGCAGCAGCAGCAGCAGCAGTAGTAGTAGTAGCAGTATTAGTAGTAATAGTAGCAGCAGTATTTATACATAATTTAAAGCAATTCTAGTGCAACAAATATTGAAATTATTGACACGTTTTTCTTTTCATAGCATCAAGTTTTTCGATGCTTTTCTACACATTTATTGCTAAAAAAATAACAAACTAAATACATAATTTTTTTTTAAAAAGTACTGCTTAACTAAAGTTTTTCGATGCTTCTCTACTCTATTATTGCTAAGAGCGTAGACTAAAAACTTAATGCTAAAATTAATTTTATGAGTACTGTTTTACGAAATATTTAACTCAGAAATCAGATGCCAAATTCGAATAATCATTTTGCGCTTATTTGCTTATTAATTACATACATACATACATACTTACTTACGAACTTATTATATTTTTTAACCTACAATCTAAATAAATTAAATACTTTTTTGTTTCTTACATATTTACTTGCTAAACTACTTTCTCACTTATAATATTAACTTACTTCGTAGATTGCTTTCTGGTTTTTAAATTTAAAACACATTTTCACACATTCTTCACACGTTCAGTCATTAAGAACACATTTACTGAAGACTTACAAAAACTAAATAAAACACTACTTTCAATTTTATGGTTAAAAGAAGAAAGCAAACGATGTTTTCAATTGAGTAACCTAAGCGTTGGATTGATTTTAATTTTATTATCCTATTACTGATGTATTTTTCTTTGTTGATACATGTTGGTAATACGATGTGAATGTCGATAAATGGAATTTAACGAAAAAGAGTTATAACTTGGTATAACGAAGCGTGAAATTAAAGTTCTGAAACCAATAACGCTCGCTTGCTCACTTGCAAGCAAAAGAGCATTGAATGGAAAAAACGCAAGCTTCGAGAAACCAAGTCATTCTCTTACGTTTTTTGCTTTACAACATTCACAAATAAATAATGATGAAATGGAATGCAAAAAAGTTACACTTTTTAATTTTGTAATGTAAAAATAAAACGCAAAAAAAACAAACAAATTAACCACGCAAAAATAAATTATTTTATAACTTTCACGTTTTTTTCTTGTCATATTTTTTTTTTTAAATTTAACTTTTTATTTAAACAAAGTAAATCCATGAAATTGTTCAAGAGAATCGGTCAGCAAGAATTCTTCATTCTCATTATTTTCATCCGATTCTCCTAGACGAGAATATTCGTTTACATTTGTTTTGCATGATAAAATGTTAAGTTTAGGTTCAAATTTGACGCAAGAATCTGTTTTGTAATTCCAAAACTTTGTATCATTTTTATCGTTGATGCACTGTACTCGAGTTTCAAGCGGATAATCAGAAGAAATATTTTCAATTAATTTAAAATCAATTATATTTTCTGTTTCTTCTTTTGTACTATGAATAATAAATTTAAGCGGAAACGATGGAGAGTACAACCATGTATTTTTCGGTAAATTTGAGTAACGTTCTTTAGCCGAAACACAAGCTCCATGTTTAATGAAGCTGAACGATTTTGATAAATATTTTTCGTCGCCTAAATATGCATTGTTCACATTTTTATTGCGCGTTTCGATCGCTTTGCCGTTTGCTACTGCTGTCGTTGCTGCCGGTGATCCACAATTTATTTCTCGTTGTACTTTTCCGCTTCTATCGCACTCGTACGCTTTAAACGGCGTGTAAACGCTTACGTAATTCTTTCCATTATAATTGAACATATTCTTACATTGTTTACTGTGAACGCAATTTGACAGGAATGAGTGTCGAAAAGGTGTATCATTTGCGCACTCGTGAACGAGGTTTTGCACTGATAATGTTGAAGCTTTTTCACCCGCAAGCGATGTGTTACTTTTTTGTTTTATTTCAATCTCGATTGATCCGTCATTAGTTGCGTACTGTTGTCGATCGAGTTTAGCACGAAAAAATTTTCGGACTTCATTTGCTTGATTAGCAATAACTCTGGATTGCATCATTGTCGAACGCGCCAAAAATTCTTCACGAAATATTTTTATTTGGTTTCGTTTTCTCCGTTGCTCTCGTTGCCGTTCTCGGTTAAATTTTCGTTGCGATTTATTCCACAATATACTGCTGCTGCTGCTTGCATTAATTGAATTAATATTTGTAATATTCACTTTACTTGAGTGATTCCGGTTACTGTTTGCGCCTTTCTCAACATCGTTGTAATTATTACGTTGTTGAATAGTTGCTTTACTGCTGATTTCGTCGTTATCGTTTTCGCTGTGTTGACTGCTGTCAAAACCGCTGCTTTCGCCGGCTGTACTTCTACTACCTATGCTGTAACCGTCAATTGTTAAATTAACATCGTTCGAATCACTCTTTATTTCTGTGCTCCCTTCAAACAGTTTCTTCGTTGGCTTATTCGCTATTTTTCCTGTTGCCGATATATGATAAATGTAGAAATTATGCTGCTTCTGTTGCTTATCGGTAATCTTATTATTATTATTATTTTTATTTTTATTATTATGCCTTCTGTTTGTTTTACTTTTGCTCAGTTTCAATCGTACTGGAACAAATGACCAGGGTTGCGTAAGTGACGGAATTGAAAGTTTAGCGAAACGAGAGTTTAGCGAATCGCAATCCGCGCAGAAATATAATCCGGTTTTTTTCTCTTTCGAAACACACCTATTGTCATATTGTCGTTCACTGACAATGTCTCTTCTCTTGCTTAAAGTCTCTTCGTTGCTTGCGAAGAGGTCGCTGCTTTTAACGTTGCTATCGTTTACGTTACTGCTTCTCTTGTTCCACAAATTATACGGCTTATACGGCTTTCTTTTACTGCGTTTGCGGTTGCTATTGTCAACACGATTGTTGCAATCGAGCAACTTTGTAAATTCTAATAATTCTGGATCGGTTTTATTATTATCGCAAGCAGCCAGAACACTGCTTGACACTAAAAACACCGGTTTCGGAACTTGTTTACAGAGATAATTTTGATTAAGTCGTTGCTGTAAATCATTTCGTTTTCGCATGTTCACTGTCATAACGTAAAAATCGTTTGCCGACCAAGCCGGAAACATAAATTGACTGCTGTCGCTAAACAGTAATTGAAGCGAATCATTTCGAGCTTTCTTATTCAAACTGATTTTAGCGTAATTTTTCAGTATATTTTCATTTTCGTTTATTTTCATTTCGGCAATATTATGTCTGACTAAGTAAATTTCGTTAAATCGATTATTTTGTTTAGTTTCATCTGCTAAATTTGTTAAAATTGTATTCTTAGAAATACTTCTCATGGGAACATATTGAAGAATCGGAAAATTATTTTCACGCGTTAACTGAAGCATTTCATGAACGTATAACGAGTAAAACTCGTCTTCCGCTTTTTGTCGCTTTTGCTGCTTGAAAACAAACTGATTTTTTTTGTCTAACGTTGAGTTCAATAGTTGTTGTTGTGGCAGTGTAGTTGTAGAGTTGTTGTTGTTGTTGTTGTTGTTGTTGTTGT
>JBANCZ010004499.1:0-10139 GCA_037040025.1 Sphaerogastrella javana | reverse complement strand
CTCGAAAGCATCGTTCGCTCTTTCCGCTCATTTCGCGCGCTCGCTTCTGTATCGCTTTCGTTTTCATCCCTTCTCAGCAGCGCAGAGAAAAAATGCGCACGTTGCAGGCGACTGACGAAGAATAATAAAAAAGAAATCGTTGGGGTCGCAAATTGAAATGAATGAGATGAGGTTGGAATTGAGAAGAGATGCGTTTCTCATCTGCGTCAGAATCGTTAGCGCACAACTCGTCTGTGGATGAGCGAATGAATGAATGAATAGATGCCCCGCATTCTCACCACTTTATTGCCTGTTTTACTTTCTCGACGAGAGTAAACGAATTGTAATGAACTGAGTGGAGGAGAAAAAAAGCGAAAAGAACTCATTTCTCGCTTTATTAAGATTTGAGTGCAATCGACGCTGCTTTCGCTTGCAAAAATGGCGGAAACATAAAACATAATAACGAGCGGAGAAAACGCTTGTCAGAAAACTTTTAGCAAAAGAAGTTTGCAAACAATTAATGCGAAGTGTTAAAATATAAAAATAATAATGAATTTATTTTATTCATATTAGATGAGTGTAAGCATTAAAAAAAAAACTCATATAATATAAGTGCTTAGCATAAATATATAAATATATTTTCAAAGTATTTTTTATATATAAATATATATGTGTATTAATTTTCATATAAAAATATATATGTATATTAATGGTATTAATAACAAACAATATTTATTTTTAATTTATATATATATAAATATTTATTTGAGTGTATTATATGTATTCATGTGAGTGTGTATTGCATAATTTTATGTAAGTATGCATTCGTGTTTGACTAGCATGAAAAGCAAGTTGATTTTACATTTGAAAAGCAGCTATTGTTATGCCACAAGAACACACACACACACACACATTTACACACTCACACACACATTCACACACTCACACACACACTCACACACTCACATACATACATGCTTGGAATACCTGATGTTTGGCTGCTTGTCCTAGTTTCTTGTTGCTGCATTGCATAGTCCAAGCAAGCATTTGTTTTTAAGGATTTCTTTATGCTTTTTAGCATTTTCACATTTTCGCATTTTCCATTTTCTATTTATTGTTGGTTTTGTTTTTGTTTTTGTTTTCTTAATATTCTTTTGTTGTGGATTAAGTATTTATTATCATACGCACCAAGAGCTGCCGACAAAAACAAATGAATGTTTTATATTCGCTCCTCAACTCCTACAAACACACACTTACATTGCTAAATACACATATGCATACACACATACACACATACACACACACACATACACATATACGTATACATATATACACACACTTAAACAGTTTTTTCTGCACTTTAGCTTGGCTACCATAAGTAGTTCTTGCATATGTTGAAAAGCATTCAGTCTATCTGTCTGTCTGACTATTTGTCTGTCTGTCTCTCTGGCTGTCTATCTGTCCCTCTCTCTGTCTGCGTATATGTGTGCCTTTCTATCAGCTTGTCTGTCTGTCTGTCTGTCTGTCTGCGTAGTATTACCATTGTAAGGGCCCTCTTTTTCTCTTTCTATATCTATATCTCCATCTACCTTACTCTTCCACTTTCTCTCTCTCTCTCCCTCTCTCTCTCACTTCCTTTCTATCACCCTCTTTCCGTATCTTTCCCTCTCACTCTCTCCTCCTCCCATTTCCTCCTCCTCCCTCTCTGTCTCTCCCTCTCTCTCTCTATCTATTACTTACTCTCTCTCTCTCTTGCATTACACATGCCTCCATTTTTGACTCAGATCTCTCACTCTTTTCATCACATACAGCCCTCTTCTCACTTTCTCTTCCTCTATCTCACTCTCCCTCTCTCTCCTTGCTGCTGTTGCCTTGCCAACTGTCGTTTGTAAGCGTTTTTTGTCGGTCTGCACTAAAATATGTTTTATTATCGTGTTGCTCGCTTGTTGTAGGTAAGTTTTATATATATGCTTAGAGAAATACAACACATGCATACATATAAAAACAGAGAGAGAGAGGGAGAGACAGAGAAAAGGAGAGAAAGAGATGAGGAGAAAGGGGGGGAGAGAGACACACTTATAGCTAGCCACATACACAATTGCATCAACTAGAGTATTTTCATTTTTGTGGTTTTTATTGCTTTGTGCCAAAGTCTAACTAACTTGTTTGTATACATGTGTATATGTGTGTGTGTGTGTGTAGTGTAGTGTGTGTGTAGTGTATGTGTGTGTTAGTGTGCGTGTGTGTGTTTGTGTGTGCGTTTGTATACGCTTTATTGTTAAGCTGCTTTTTTGCTTTTTACACATTTACTTTTTTAATGTTTTCGTTTTTTTTTTGTTGTTGTTGCTGTTGTAGTTTTTTGTGCATGCAATATTCTGATTAGCCAGAGTTGCCACAACACTCACACACACACACACACATACATAGCATAAAAGTTTATTCATTAATAGTCGGAAATTGTAGTTGATTAAATAAATGCAACGTAATTAAATGCGAGCACAATAATAAATTCTCTGCTTGGGGTTTTATTTATATTTTCATTCCACTTTAAACTAAGCCAATCTGCAGCTTAAATTATGCTTTCTTTAAGCTGCATACATAATTTAAAGCTTAAACTAAAGATTGTATATTTTTTTTAAATTTTTATTTTATATATATATATATAATATTTAACTATATATCAATGGTTGTGCATTAAAATCAGCTGTCAATAATTGTTTATCATACGAAATTATAAACGTCTTTCTGTCTGTTTGTTTTTGTATTTTTTTCTGTTTAATTTTAATATAATGGATTTGTGAAATTGTATATATACATTTTTTTTGTGTTGCCCATATGGAATTTAATTATTAACTATTAACTGCTCATTATAAAAAACAAATTGACACACGGCACACTATGAAGTGGAGAAGGCAATGGCAAAGGCAAAGGCAAATGCAGGGGCGGCAGGGGGGGGCGTGTCAAATGACCATGATATCAACCGCAATAGTACAAGTGCATACACACACACACAAACACACATACATACATACACATAAAAAAGCACACACTCCAATACACGTATATCTTTTGCTTGTTTTTGTGGCATTTACTCAATTGACACAAAGCATAAAATTACGCATACGCAACGTTGTACGTGCTGCAAAAGCAGTTGCTGCTGCTGTTGCTGTTTTTGTTGTTGCTGCTGTTGCATTTGTTGCACTTTGATGATGGTCAGCAAATGAGACGGCGTTCAATGTATTGGAAAATTGCAAAAGACAAATTTGTCATACACAAAAAACAAACACATTAAGGCCACGTCCTGTTGCTGCTGTTTGTTCATAAAAGCAAATTGATAAGAACAAAAAAAATTCCCTAAGAAAGTGTATCAATCGAAAGAGTATAACTATGACTAAACGTGGCTAACATATGTGCTTTATAGAATACCCTATAAGAGTTGAATTAATTATTAAACAATACTTATTTATTTTTTTACAATTTTTTATTGAAAATAAATTACAAAATGAATTTCTATAAAGACATTGCTTAGTTTAATATAAAATATTTATATAATTTAGATTTAATATAAATTACTAAATGAATTTTGATTATGACATTTTTCAGTTTAATATTGAAAGAGTATTCAGGCTTCGTTATTGCTGCAAAAAACTGTGATATTTTGCATTGTTATTGTTATTTGTTTTTGCTGTTTGTTTTTTTTTTGCCTGACAGCGACAAAATAATTTTACAATACTGACACATTTTATGTTTATTAAATCAGTGGAACAGACTGACTATGAGTGGACAAGGTGGACACTTGTACAGACATACCCTTAGCGCCTCCCTTCAAGTTTTGCCCAGAGCCCAAAAAGTGAAACCCAATTTGTGCATGCTTCATTTGATTAAACATTTATGCTGAATGGCTGCCTGTCCGACTGTCCAGATGTCCAAATGTCCCACTGTCAGCCTGTCTCTTGTTCTACGGTTAATGTGTGTGTTTGTGTGTGTGTTTGTGTATGTGTGTGTGTGTGTTTGCATGAAATCATTCCATATGATTTACTCGCCAGTTCATTGGTCAAGTCAGAGGCGCTGGTCCGTCCCATCTGACTGGCCAGCACTCAGCTAGATGGGGAGGAGAATTGGCCAGGTGGGCGGGGGTTGTTGTAAGCAAATCTAGTGACCCGAAAATTAATTGATTGGAAAATAATGTAACATGCATTTATTGATTCATGTACGGTGCGTTAAGAGCACATGTGACCCTCTGTGTGAATCTGTGTGTGTGTGTGTACGTGTGTGTGTGTGCGTGTGTGTGGGGGTCAATAGCAACGAAAACACACTTGCGCCACGCTTGCTTAGCCTACACTTAGCGAAATCCAGTGATTAGATTCAAAGGAATTTGCTTAAGGTTCCCACAAAATTTCCAATACAATACATATATATAAATATTCCAAATATATTTTAAATATATTCTATATGTGTCCTAAATTCTATAAAAAATTTTATATATAGCATCTATTCCTATGTATTTTTCTATGTAACATTAGTCTATATATGATATTATGATTATATATAGTTAAGCATTTTCTATAGTTGAAATTTGTTGGTTCATTTGAAGTCCCAGTCAATTTTCAGAATTAATTCTATAATATGATCTAATAATAATTCTTTATATACTATTATTGTATTATATTATTAATTAGATTTTCAAACTTTAAAATCAATTTGTATGTTGTGCAGTGTAAAAGGTATATATAGATTAAGGTCAGTGAAAGGTTGCGGCATCTCGTCTCTAGATGCTTCTGCTTTCAATTTGGTTTCCGGTCAGCCCACTTTGATATTTATCTACTTACTGTACATAAATATACAGCCCCTATGTATGTGCATATGTATATGTATGTGTATGTACTCATATAGATATTTGGCTTTTTTTTTTTAGCTGATGATAATACACACATACAGATGAAGTAGGAGTCTGTGTATATTTTATGCAAAATCCATATTCAATTTGCCATCTGAACATCTGTGCAAATATCAAATATTGACTACAAATACTCATAGTACTCCATAGTATTCATAGTACTCCATAGTACTCCATAGTACTCATAGTACAGCTGGCAGCCTGTGCAGACCCAAAGTCCATTTGGCCACTTGATATGCTCGAGTGCTGTTGCTTTTACATTAAATTGCAATTATGTGTATGAGATTTTATTTACACATGTATGTATGTATGTATGTATGTATGTATGTATGAATGTATGTATATTTGTATGTATGAATGTGTGTTTTTTTTTTGCCTACTTTGTAAATTACGAAACATTAATAAAATCAGCTCAGTGCACTGCATAATTGCTGATTTCTGTGCATGTTTGCAATGACGCTCCCTATTTATGTGATGATGATGATGATGATGATGATGATGATGATATGAAGATGCCTTTGCTTGATTGGGTGTTCAAGTGGCATGCCTCAAGTGAGGCTTCAATTTGGTACCTGCAACACACACACACACAGACACACACACACACATGCGAACATTTAAGTACAATTTATTAAAGAATTTATCAATATTCTTCACATTCATTTAATTTATAATGTATTATTTTATTTTAAGTGTAGAATCCGTACAGCAGTACAACACAGGGCTATGAATTTAACTCAAACCAAACCTCTGCATGAGGATTTAATATAAATATAAATACAGTCAGTTTCCTAACGTCCCATTCAAGCTCTGCTAACAATCACATTTACAACATGCACAGCTAATGTTATGCCTAACGCCAGCTATGTTAACCGTAACAGACATCTGTTATGGGTCGAAAGCTCTCTGTTCAAATTAAGCTGCTCGTGCTCTTTATCTTTATGCTTGCGTTTGTCGCGCATTCTCTCTTAATTTCAGCTAAGCGCTGTGCTTTAGCGCTTGCTGCTAAAATGGAATAGAAACTGAAGGCAATGAAAAGCTATTATAATTTATAACTAGCAGCCACTGTAAACAAATGAATTTAATGTTAGCCGTATGATAATGAGCGCAAGTGTTCAATAAATGAAATGATTATTCATATTAATATATGTATAATATATATATTATAATGAAAGTATAAATGAAAAAAAATTAAATTAAAGAAAATGTAAAGACAAGACATTAAAAAATAAATAACATAATTAAATTATATAAAAATAAATCTGATTAAAATTGAAATAAAGAAAATATATAAAATGATATACTTAAATTATATACAAGTAAATCTACATAAAATAAAATTAGAGACAATATTAAGTAAACGATAAAATCGTATTATAAATAAGCATGATATTTATTAAAAGAATATAAAAATAAAAAGTTAATTTGAATTTTCTTTAATTAAAGAAAAAACTAAATCTTATCTTAAATAAAAGTCTAAATTTAATTTAATAAGAGAAATTAATAAAAATATAATATAAATTATTTCTACAAAAAAACTGTTTCTAAATATTCTGCAGTTAAATCTTAATGAGATTTTTAAATGATTTATATAATTTATTTTTAAACTGCTTTGTATTAGTATATATTTACTTATTATATAAATATATATCATTATTATATACCATATACTAAAACATCTTCGTGCTTTTTTTAGTAAATCATCTTTTCTTTAAATATTTCTTTCGTTTTTCGTGTTAACTTGGTTTTTAATTAATAGTTCTAGCTGTCTTCACTTTAGACCATTTTAAGCGTTGATTTTGTATGCCTCAAACCATAGGCACTTGCTGTTTTCTATGCTGTTTTTTATCCTAGTTATTTTTTGTATACACTTGACTGCTTTGCTGTAAATAATTCAATATTTATCGTTACTCAAAATCTCATGCACGCACGCACAATGCGTACTTTTATATAAATATATATACATGCATACATATGTTCATACATACATACATACATCTCTCTCTAGCCATTCAGTCAGCAGACCAAGCCTCATCCATTCTCCCACAGCCCCACTGTTTCCAACCACAGTGGAAATGAAGGCAACTTCAGCCCATAACTCAAAATGTATTTAGTAGCCAATCAAGCAGAATGACAGGCACAAGTTCAACAATAATAATAAAAACAACAACAACAACAACAACTATAGACTATAGAGCATCTACAGCTTCGTTGTTCTATATATATTTTTTGGGAATGAGGAATGGCAACAACATTGCGAATGATTCATAAATGAAAATTGATAAACCTGGACACACGTGTAACGGAGTAGTTGATGGCCATAGGAAGTGGATTATATGGATTTATGCAATGGTATATATACATACATATAGCAACTATATATACCATATATGCCATATATATATATATACGTATTTTTGTATTTATGTATTTCTATTTTTGTTTGGTTTGTTTTATTTATTGTTTATTGTTTTTGTTGGTCATATTTGTGTGATTTGAGCAAAAGTCGCAGAATATTTATAAGCATTAATATATGCATCATCATATTTATTTATCTTTGATTTAGCTACAGTTGTTCAGCTGCCAGGCCTCTCCTCCACCCCTTCCCGTCTATTCCATCATTCTGCTCTTTTCAGGCGATTCGTAAATTTCCATTATGCCATGGTAAATTAAATTCTTTTTTGGAGCATAAATCTGAAAACAAGAAACCCTCAAGTTGGCACCAATGCTTATAATTAAATTAACTTGCCAATAGTATTACCCCCCTCAGCCCTTGGGCTTCCTCGACTGTCGCTCATAATTGAAATAATGCCTGGCAGAAGGGTTAAAAGGTTAGTTGTATCACCCCTTTCCCCCCTCCCTCCACTAACCCCTCTCATAAGACCAGGCACTTAGCCCTAGCTGATGATGAGCCTCAATGCTTGCTAGAAATTATTAGCAGGCAGCAGTGAAAATGAGAGTGGGAGTGGCAGTGGGAGTGGGAGCGGGAGTAGTAGTGGGAGTGGCAGTGGGAGTGAGGAGTCGGCTTGGAAATGGGTGTGACTCTGCTCGACAGGCACAGCACAACAAAAAAAGGTCACCAATAAAGTAATTAGGCGCTCAGTGTCCGAGAAATTTGTTACATCAAAGGACAAGTTCACATTGAGCCTCAGTCCAAAAAAATGACAAAATACAAAAACAACAACAAATAACCAAAAATGACTGAGATGTCTTTTGTGTAGAGTTTGTGAAGGGAGAGTAAGGAAGGGAAGGGAGATGGGAGGGATTTTGGTTACCTTTTGTGTGCCTTGGCTAACAATATGAGATTCAATTATTGCAAATAGGCCAGAGAAAAGGCCTAAAACACACATAGAGAGAGAGAGAGAGAGAGAGAGAGAGAGAGAGAGAGATAGAGAGAGAGAGAGATAGAAAAAGAGAGAGAAACAGATAAAGAAAAATGACCATAGCCAAGTTAGTTATAGATGTAGATAACTAAATTGTGTAGTAAGTGAAAACACTCAAACGCTGTAGGGAAAAAAGGTTTGCAAATTGAGTGATTGAGTGCTCGAATGAATAAGCATTCAGTCCACTCACTACAAAGTGCAAATTAGTTTTTCCCAAAAAAAAAACAAAAATTGTTTCAAATTAAATTTGTGTCATTAAGACACCTGCCATAATTTGGAAAATGTTTGGCTATTAGACACAGAGATTTATATTTCTATCTTATTTATTGAAATAAATAAAATATATTTTAAAATTATTTGAAACAAAATGTTCAATAATTAATTTAATTGAGAATTATTTGAAACACTCTGCATTTAGAAATAAAAAATCATTTAAGAAGCTTTTTAAATGCTGACCCTCGCTGCTTTAATCAATTTCGCTTTAAATTGCCTATCATTTAGACAGCTTTTAAATATGGCAGCTCACTCTCTCTCACTCTCTTTCAATCTGTCGCTCTCTCGATCTCTCTCTCCTCGCTGCTTTACATTAAATGTAGCAAGCGCTGATAAGGCAAGCAAGTGAGCGACAGAGACGGCCATAGATACAGCGTGAGCTGTGACAGCCCTGCAGAAAGACAGAACGAGAGAGTGAGAGTGGGAGATTGGGAGAATGAGAGAACGAGAGAGCGAGAGAGCGGGAGAGAGCGGCATCGGTAGTTTTAATGTTGATGTTGTTTTTGCGTCAGAGAGTGTCATAAAAATGAAAAGCTCAGGCGAAGGGGCAAAAACAATATGCTTGCCAGCGAAACGAAACGAAACGAAGAACTAAGCGAGTTAAAAAACTAGCAAAGCAAAACTCTTATCAGCTACAAAGTGACAAAAAAGAAGAAGACGAAGAAAAGAAGAAGAAACAAGAAAGGGAAGAAGAAGAGATGAAGGAGAGAAGAAACAGTAGCCAACTGTAAAAACTGTAGAGCGACCAATGTGAAAGTACTCAAGGCTTTAAAGTTATGTCTGTGAGTGTGAGTGTATGAGTGTATGGGTGTGTGAGTGTATGAGTGTGAGTATCTATGTGACTGTGTGTGTGTGTGTGTGTGTGTGTAGTAATAGTTGTATGTGTTTGTGTGTTTTTTGCTATGTGCTGCTGATATTGAAGCGTCATACTGGCGACGCTTTTATGGAGCAGATGGAGGTACATTGTCTAGGTGTTGGACAGGCTTAAGCAGTCACTCACCCCCCTCCCTCTAACACACACTCCCCTCTCCCCATCCCCCCCCCCTCTCACTTGGCCATACAGCGCACATGTCAAGTATGCGGCAACTGTCATAAATTCGAGTCGAAATGCTTTGCTTGTTTATGTAGGTCTGGTCACACACAGATAATACATATACTTATACACATGTATACATATACATATATGTGTGTGTATGTGTGTGTTTGTGTATAGATATAAGCACATTTTATCGAAGTTGGCTGACTTAAAAAAAAAATGGAAGAAATGGCTTTTTAAAAAATTACATTAAATGTGTGCGCTTCAGTGGGCAGGAATTTATTTTGTTGCATGGTCCTTGGCCGGGCACAATGCTGTCGCCCTACTGGCGCTCTAAGCGCACAACAACAACAACAACACAACAGCAACAACAGCAACAACAACTGTACAACTAGACACACAACAAGACACCCTATAAACAACACCAAATGGCACTTCAAGTGCCAGACAATCAATTGCCACACAAACAGAGGCACAACAAATTGCTGCCTGTCCCCTGCAATTGTCTTCAAGGGGGGGAAGGTCGAGTTCCTTCCTCCACCCCTCTCACACAATCACTCGATCTATTCCC
>JBANCZ010004498.1:0-10139 GCA_037040025.1 Sphaerogastrella javana | reverse complement strand
ATCGCCCAAATCGCCAAAATCGTCTACAGTGCCCTGTATACGGGGTATACGAAACCCCACATAGTGCTGAATTAACACCTAGGGTTCGCAAGCACAACTGAGCGGAGCTGCTAACAGTTTGAACGATCGAATGCAGCGCGTCTTGCAGTGCTATGTTAAACTTAGTAATCATTTTAGTATTTACTTTAAACCGTTTAAAGCTTTAATAAAATGCCAAAAATTTCATTATTTCATTTGAAGTTGATACCACACTTTAAATATCTCGAGCAGCTGCTTAATGAAAAGTCAAATCAAATCAAATAACATGACAACTGTTGATATGTGAACCAGAGAGCCTCACTCTCACACACATCCCCTCTCATTCGCTTTCTCTCTCTCCGTCTCTCTATGTTTACTACATACAGCTGCTAGTGTAAGTGTGTGAGCAAGAGAGCAAGCGGCAATCACACAAGCGCAAAAATTTCATTCATAAAATTTACAAGTGTGCCAGCGTACGGCTCTGTGTGTGTGCAGAGGGGTTGCTTTTGCCATATAGCAATGGAGCGTTAACAGCACGCTGTTAATGTTAAGTCCTGGCGCTGTTAAGACAGCGAACATCAGCGGCTGTAACTGCGACTGCGACGGAGGCTGAGTCTAAGCTTTGTCGCCAGCAAACGGAAATCAGTGCGTTCAGTTGCATTTGGCGTGTCGTTCAGTGCGGATCGCAGTGATTGTGTGTGAGTGTGCGGGAATAACTGTGTATTGTAACTGTTTTAATAACGGAACAAGTGTTATTGCTCAACTCTGAAAATGGAAACAAACAATTTATCGAGCATTTGCCAGGTGGAAGCAAGCGTAGCGCCCAAACGATCCAATGCGAATGGTATGAATAACAATAATAGCGCACGTTCCAGTCGCGTGGGTAGCACGGGCACACACCAAAGCAACGACACGGAAATGAACCTGGAGACGTCATCATCTCTGGCGTCGCAGCGTTATGGCTGGGCTGGCTTTCGGCCGCAGTGGCTGCAATGCTTCTGCTCAGCTAAGTGGGCGCTCTTCTGGCTCTGCTGGGGCGGTGCACTGCAGGGTAAGTGATGAAGGGTTAACAATGTGAAGGTAATGGAGTAGGGGTAATTGCCATATATATTCTCATTCACAAATTTTGACTTAATTCACTTGATGGCGACACTGTCTTAGCGATCCGCCCACATGCTCTTCGCATTATTAATACTAATTTTTGTGTGTGGAAATGTGCTAAAAAAAATTAATATAAATATCATGTTTATTTTTTTAGATTTTTAAACAGACTATATAAAATATATCTGAAAAATGAATTACATTTTCAAAGAACTATTCGCAATTTATTAAAAACTTTGTTGTGAATTTTTTCAGATCTATTTTATGTAAGTGTTTAAATTTTGAAATTCGAATTATTTTCATATTTTATTTATTTATACAATTTATATTAATTTGCTTAAATTTACCCTTACCGTTGCCTGTATCTATGCAATTAGCCTGTGCATCCTCTTCTGTCATTTACGAAAACCCAAATAGTCTTAAAATTCGATTAAATTACTTTACTAATAAATATATAGAAAAACCTGTAAAAAGCCAAACTAGACTATAACAAGATGAGAAGGGCTGAAGTACAGGTAGAAAGGGGAGAGGGGGGGGTAGTTGGAGCATGTAAAACGCTTCATTAGCATCTGAGCTGAGTGAACATTGAAATTTCCATTGGGTCTTAGGGGTTGGGAGAGGTTTTGGTGCCACCGAAAGGCTGTGCACAAAAGATAAGCGATTGCAAGGAGTCAAATGGTGCCCAAGGAAGGGTGTGGAGGGTTGAGCCAGAGTTGGTGAATGGAGTACCGAGTTAATAATTAATATCAGCCCAGAGCCAGGCAAACAGAGCTGCTTCTGTTTCTTAGCCCCAGGATGCATTAACCTCAAAAACAGAAAAGGATAACAAAAAACACGGTACTAGAAACTGAAAGAACTTCAGCTAACAAGACGATGAGCATATATGAATGCCAATGAGTGCACTCAAACACTACTATTAACAAATCCAACAGCTACTATTAACTTTCATCGGCGGAATTAACTAATGGATCCATTGCAAAAAGTATATACACATATCAATGCATATGCTTGTACATGCATATTTATTGGGTCTTTTGGTCATAGTTGGCATCTGTTGCTCATGTCGCTACGTGAGCGCATTTCCGACTTGGATTCACGCCCAAACATTATGCCCGGATTTTCCTGCTGGTGGTGTCAAACCGTTGACAAGGCTCTCTCTCTCTCTCTCTTTCTCTCTTTCTCTCTCTCTCTCTCTCTCTGTGTGTGCTCTATAGCCTATGCACAGACTACAACCTATAGGCAGTAAAACGCTTAGTGTTTGCCAGGTCGCGTGCTGCGATAAATCTCTTCTGCAGTCGCCCTTACACGCCTCTAGTATGCCCTGTATGTTACAGATAAGGGTATGCTGATTATATACATATGTTCTAGTAGCAAAATCGAACGAATTCTCATGATTGGAAAATCTGCAGTAGACGTTACTTCTGTTTAATTACTGGCTTCACCTAAATACGGTTTGTAATTTATATTATAGTATAACTCTGTTATTCTTCGAGTTGCACACATACTATATGAGTTATTTTTTATAATTTATGCAGCGATCAGTCTATTTATAATCGGTTTATATTGTTTAGTGGTAGGAAAATAAAGAATTTTGAATAATTTGCATTTTTCCAATGCTGTAATACATAAATTTGGTATATACTTACATTATAACTTTCTAAATCTATGCTGAGAAATTTCTAGTGGTTACTTTATCAATAATAAGGTGCTGTAATAAGTTTTACAATTTTTATGTTTTTATGAAAACTAAACACACTATAGTCCCTTGAAAAAGATTTAAATCAAAGTTAGCCTAAAACAATTATAACATGTTTTTACTATTTAACAAATTTCCAAGCCTTTCTTCGTGTCTCTATTGGTCAATTCCCAATTGAGCACATTCGACTAGAGCATTATTGACTACTGCTGCTGCTGTTTGTTGTTCTTGCTCTTGTTGTTGTATTGTGTTTGCTGTGTTTGTCCAGAGAATGAATGGTTATGAGCGGCGGCACGTGACCAAAAATATTAATCAGTTGACATGGCATTAACATAAATCATCCGCAACAATTTTTTTTTTCGGGAATCGTCGCGTTGCGTCGGCTTTTTGCAGCTTTTCCGTTCATCAAAATTTAACGCTTTTTCCACAAGGCTCCATTAAATGTGGCCTTATAGGTTTTATAGAACTAACGCCCTCGCTTTTATCAGATCAAATCTATAACAGCTGCTATTTAAACGGCGGGAATTTCACATTTTCATTTCAAATTGTTCCAAATTAGAACATTGGGTTCTAATGGAGTTTTGATGTGCGTTTTTTAAACAGAAAAACTATACAACTATTATTTAAGCAATAGAACTCGTTTTCTAATAACGTCTTAATATTAATAGGTTTAAAGCTAATTATATACCCTTTTGGAGAGTTCAGTGTCAACACTTGAGACACACATATTGAAGTCCCATAGATGTTGGACTAAACGAAAGATTGTCACGTTCGCTACAAACGAACGGATTGCCCCTACTCTAGAGACCGAATCAGGGAAAATGCGCACATTTACTTATAAGGAAATTGATCCATACTATTGGGGTAAATGACTTATGAACGCTTTCGAGTCAATCCTTAAGTTTCCTGCATGGTTTCTTTATCACTACCCTCTTGACAGTGTGTGCAAGTGTCCAATTCTTCGACTATGGGAAAATAAATTGAAAAATTCAGTTTGCTAGCAACGCAATGAATCAAGACACCTTGCAAATTCAATTTATCGTAGTGTTATTTAATTCATAATACCCTCTAGTCTATGCACTTTTGACCCAGCCTTTTTGTATTGAGCATTTCATTCTGTGATTGGCTTTGCTCAAAATTTGCCATCGAAGTCATAAAATTTACTTGGGCGTCCCACACTTTTCTTTTTTATTTATTTTATTTTATTTTTTCTAATGTTACGGCACCCGATAGAGCTGAGGGTTGTCATGTGTTGTAAATACTGCCCCAAATAGGGCGGAAGATGTAGCGTATTAGCGGGTGTAAGGGGGTTGTGTACAGCTCATAAATAGGAAAATGTTTGATTTACTTTTATCTGCTTACATTTGTCAATGGATATTATTTATCCTCGGAAGTCAAATATTATGGATATATGAAGGCTGTCAACAGTTTGAGTGGTAGTTCCAGTTCCGGTTCCACTGCCGCTACGCTTTCGGCATGACAATTGTGCTTTATGTGAATATATTTTATAAATCTGATAAATATATAATAGATAGATAAAAACCTTTTCTTTGACCCGTTGCAGGTTTAATTGTGAATGGATTCGTGAACGTGAACATATCGACAATTGAGAGGCGTTTCGGCCTGCGCTCTCGCCAGACGGGACTCGTGGCCAGTGGCTACGATCTGGCGTCGTTCGCCTGTCTGGTGCCGGTCACCTATTACGGAGGCCGGAAGGGCGTCTCAAAGCCATTCTTTATAGCTATAGGGCTGCTCCTGATGGGCCTTGGTACATTGATCTTTTCGTTGCCGCATTTTCTGGTCGGATCCTATCGGGCGAGTATAGATGAGGCGAACATGTGCGAGGCCAGCGATCTGACAGGGCTGGCGAACCAAACGGTAAGCGAAAACTTTTATCTACTGAATGAATGTTCTTAATGTGAATTGCTCTAATAGGGCATGTCATGTCATGCTGCACTGGAATTGGATGTGGCTGAGGCTGAGGCTGAGGTGACGCTGGCTGCGGGTGATAGTTTAACTTGGACCGTTTGGCTGTTCTTTGCGGCGCAACTATTGCATGGCGCCGGCGCCGCGCCTCTTTTTACGCTGGGCGTAACCTATCTCGATGAGAATGTATCCACAAAGATGTCATCTGTTTACTTGGGTAAGTTTCCAAACTGTCGCCGTCGCTGCATTAGCCGCTGCTAGCATTCGATTGATAAGGAAGTTTCCATCTCTATCTGACGTCTGGCGGCAAATGAAGTGTGCCCGAATATAAGCAGGAAAGGTCTCAAAGTAACTGTTTGTTGGCTGCACACACATGCATATTTGCGAATACCCTGTAAATAGAAGACAACACATTGGGGACTATTGACTATAATGCATGCAAAAAATTTGTAATTATGGATTACATTATTATATTTGTATTCATAAATTAAGCATTTGAATGTGTAGTAATACTTAGTTAACTATCAATTGCCCAGTCGTGCACACTCGACTGGCTCTGCGTATTTGTTTTTATTTGCAATATTGCCAAAAACGACGCGACGCCATCTACAAAGGGAAGTAAATACTATTTACTATTTGCACGCTCAAACTGCGTTCTCTAACTCTCTCTCATCTCTTGCCTCCCTCCTCAATCCCCACAACTCATACTCAGCTCTCGCACACTACGCTCCTTCACGCGCCCTCTTTGGCCATGTCTTCGCTGCTCTCTGCTCTTTGCTCACTGCTTTCTGCTCACTGCTCACTGCTCACATGGCTGCGTTACTATACATCGGCCTCCCTTTGATGACCCAATTTTAAAGCTGAGACAGTACTGATGCCTTAGCCAGGGATCTCATGCCGGACGAGTAAGGCGTATGCGATGAGAGTGGGAGTGGGAGTAGGAGTGAGGGTGGGTGTGAGAGAAGGCTTCTGCTGGCTCTGATTTAAGCTGAGCACGAGAGGACACAGGCGAAATTTATTGCTTTCTAGTTAAGTTTATCGCGCGACAGACAAAAGTTTTATCAGACGCAGCTACTACCGTTACTACACTCTTTCTCTCTCTCTCTTACCCTCACTCTCTCTATGTCTCTCTCCCTCGCTCTAATACTGTTTCATATGTGTTGCTGTTTCTTCTAACTTTGTCTGCTTTGAAACAATTGAAATTCGTTTTTGCTTCTTTTGCGTTCCATATTCGTTTCTTTTTCGCTTCCTTTTATTTGTATGTGTATTTGTATTTGTATTTGTTTCGCTGCTGAAGGCATTTTCCGAATGGATTATATGCAAACACATGCTGCCCTTCTTTATTATCTATTTGCCCTCTTTGCTCTCTCTCTCTCTCTCTCTCCTGCTTCGTTGGCCTCTTTAATTCGCCATTTGTCCTTTTGCTTATTGTCATGCAAATTAAGATGCACCCAAACGATAAACTCTGCACACAACTTCCACTTATTGTCGCTTTGCGCAGGCTCTCCTTCCTCTCTCTCACTCCTTCTTCACCGTCTCTCCTTCCTCTCCCTCTCTCCATCTCATCATTCCTTTCTTCTGCATCTGACTGCGCTTATCATTGGGCAAACATACACTCAATTGCGTTTAAATTTTTAATTACTTTGCAATTGATAAAAGAAAGAGAACTCTGAAAGAGAAAAAAGCTTAAGAGCTTTGATTTGACATTACTCTTCCAGTACTCCTGTTCCCTACGTTGCTCTGCTGCAGATCCATATTTTCTTTGCAGTAATATTCCCACCTTCATATGTTAGTATATTTGTCTCACTCATACACATTCGATTAGTAGCGATGCATTGTAGGCAAATTTAAGAGCTTTTCCTGAGTCGAAAGCGCATTTAGACGGGAAGAATGTTCCACTGGCTGTAAAATTATATATTTAAACACAAAAATAAAATAAAAAATTACCAACTAATTATTTTGTTAAATATTTGTCCATTTAAAATCATATTTAAGATACATTTAATTAAGCAAATATTATCTAAAACAAACTATTTATATATATAATATACATATATATATGTTTTAAAATTCTTTTTAGGAATTTATTACACTATGGCCATAATTGGTCCTGCAGTGGGCTATGTGCTGGGGGGACAATTGTTGCTAATTTATACGGATTTTCTTAATGTGAATGCGGCTGAGTAAGTCCACTAAATATGTCATCAATTTGTTTATCTATTTATTAATAGAGGTAGATGCATATTGTAATGTATATAAGGATTGTTTTGGCTATGGCGATTGATAGCGTTGTTGGCGGAGCGAATAGCTTTAATGGTGGTCCTTAGGGAAGGCAGCAGCAGGAGCCGTGGAGAAGTGGGTTGTGAGTGGAGTGGCAGGGGGACGGGGTAGCGCTACAGTCGGGGGTAGCTGAGCACAGGTGGTTGAGCCGAGGTAACCAAAGGCAACAGCAAGTGGCAAAAAGCAACGCGAGAAGCCAAATGCCAAATGCCGCAAATACAAAGCACGCCGGAGCGTAAATATCTCCGGAGACTAATAAAACAACATTTCGTGCTGACAACGAGGAAATAAGGTGTGAATGAGACCAAATACTCGCAAAGACTGTGGGCACACTGTCAATGGGGAAGGAGATTGGCTATGGGTATGACAACACTGGAGCTGGTACATTTGTTTGTTTCACTCAGGGATACACTGGGTGATAATGTAAGGTGGGAATGGGATTCAGGTGGGGGTGTCACTGCAGTGCTATGGATAAACCACAGAGCTTATTGTCAAGGTGATGCTATAAGTCAAAAGCTGAAACACAGGAACCCCATACAACTCTTGGAGTCCATGAAGTTTATGGAGTGCGAGTACCTCATGGCAACTGGAAGTCGAAATCTGGAATCTGGATGCCACGTTGCTACTTTGCAATTTTGCCACTTTGCCACTTTGCCACTTTTACGGTCGCTGCCTCTTCGTAATTTATGTAATAACATGAATAATATTTGATCTGGTTTATGTTATTCTTTGTTGCCAAGTTTTATTTGCCCTATGCATGCAAATTACCTAAAATCACAATTTATTGCATAGAAAACGAAGAATTAGCCACATCATAAAGAAATAATTTTAGTAGAGTTTCTATAACAAATAATATAATTTGTTTATATGTTATATTGAACAATATTTTACATAATTTATTATTATGAATCTTCTCCTCAGTCTCAGCCTGACGAGCGAGAGCAAAGTGTGGATTGGAGCCTGGTGGATCGGATTTGTGTTCGCTGCTCTGGCGTGTTTGCTCATCGCTATACCCATCCTTGGTTATCCCAAATCACTGCCAGGCGCAGAGCAACTCAAGCTAGCCAAAGTGTCCGAGGCGCACAGTCTAAAAACCGCAGAAACCAAGTCGGAAGGAAGGAGAAGGCTGGGCGAACTGCCACATGCAGTGATGACGTTGTTCAGGAATCCAACTTTCTTCTTTTTGAACTTGGCCGGAGCCACTGAGGGACTGGTCATCGCTGGATTTGCTGCCTTTCTGCCCAAACAAATAGAGAATCAGTTTAGCATTTCGCCAGTCATTTCGGCGTTGCTGATGGGAATTATAACGGTGCCGGCGGGTGGTGGTGGAACTTTTCTGGGCGGTTACCTCGTCAAGAAGTGGAATCTTGCCTGCAGTGGCATCATCAAGATGTGTCTGTTGGCGACACTATTGGCCAGCTTCTTTACCAGCTGCTTTCTCATCTCTTGCCCCAATGCGGACTTCGCCGGTGTCAGCTCAGCCTATGCGCATCAGCAGGGCCTTCCCCTGACCTTGGATGACGCCTGCAACGCAAACTGTGGCTGCAGTCGCAGCAATTATGATCCTATTTGTGGCTCTGATGGCATCATGTACTACAGCCCCTGCTATGCTGGATGCACCAGTGAGCAGCAATTGGACACGCTGAAGACCTACAGCAATTGCAGCTGTATTATGGGGGATTTCCCGGTGGCGACCAACGTCATGTGCGAATCGAAGTGTCAGAGTTTACCCTACTTTGTGGCACTGTGCTTTGTGCTGATGCTCTTCACATTTTTGGCCACGATGCCGGCATTGTCAGCTACGCTCAGGTATCTATCGATAATAAGCCGATTCATTATCAGTAATATTCGACATAAGTTGATCGCTCTACTGTCGATAACGAATCGATAACGTGCCGATTACATGCTGATTACTTGCCTACATCAGTTATTAGGCGCGTGAAATGTCGGTATATTTTGATAACTTCTTCACTTTTTATCGAATTATCTCTGTAGATGTGTTCAGGATGAGCAGCGTTCGTTCGCCTTGGGTTTGCAGTGGATAAAGGTACGTCTGATGGGCACTATACCCGCCCCCTTGATCTTTGGAGCGCTCATCGATGAGTCGTGTGTGTTGTGGCAAGAATCGTGCGATGAGCAGGCGCCAAGTGGTGCTTGTCTGGTCTATGATAATTTCTACATAAGCCGGTAAGTTAACCTTCACACATACCATAGTTGAACTATCCACTTATCATTTACTCTTTCTGTTTTTGCAGTTACATGTGGCTATTGGCTTTGATTGGCAAACTCTGCTCGGTTGTATTCTTCTTTGGTGCATGGTGGTTCTATGTGCCACCCAGCGAACCACCCAAGACCGGAAAAGATCTGCAGCAAATTTAAGTGACTGAAATATATTAAGCCAAAAACTGCCAATTATAGGATTCTAACTTAAAACGCATGTCAATATTATAGGGGATAACGCGCAAACATATTTCATTCTTACTTACTTATACATAGCCATTCGCTGGTCTCATTTCGAATATTTATGCTCGTCTCACATATATTTTATAATATAATAATTAATTCATAAGTTATATGTAAACCCTACAGTATCCATCATAATTAAAATATTAAACCTATTTTGTAATTCAAATTGCTACATTTTGGCGCTATTTTGACTTTTAACAGAGTGCTGTTAAAATTAACATGAATCTGGCAGCTGACGCAAAATGGATGCAACGCAGAACTACCTGCGCATGTCTGTTAAAACAGCTGTGGTGTTGCCAGCTGGTCGTGCTCACATCGGCACGCAGTCTGGCATCTTTGGTTGCTTTGTATTTTTAATTTGTTGTTGGTCGTCGTGCGGAACGGTCGCGTTGCGCTCATTGCTCTCGAAACGGATATAAATATGCCAACTCAGACGCGTTTCGTTAAGTTTCCAACATTACAAAAAAAGAAAAACGCGTAACATTGTGAATGAACAATAAACAACATTGTGACCTTGTATAGAGTTTTATAACAGCAACCAATATGTAATTAATAATGTAAGCTAAACATGTAAACAAATGTAAAAGAAGTGAATTGATTTTGTGCATTGCGTGTGTGTGTGTGTGTGAGAGAGAGTGTGTGTGAGTGCGTC
>JBANCZ010004497.1:0-10141 GCA_037040025.1 Sphaerogastrella javana | reverse complement strand
GTAGGAGTAGGAGTAGGAGTAGGAGTAGTAGTAGTAATAGTAGTAGTAGTAATAGTAGTTGTTGTTGTTGTTGTTGTTGTCTTTCTGTTGATTGCAGTTGCCGCAAATTAGTCAGGCCACTCAACATATTCATTTTGGTAATCGAGTGTAATCGCTTTCAGCGCCAGCGCAATGTGGGCGTGTCCCATGGATGCATTCGACCACTCAAATTAGGCCCTTGAGGCAATCAGCTGCAAAATATGTGTGCAAATTAGAGCACAGTGGGCAGAAGGGCGAAAGGGGGCGAAACAGAGGAAGCCAGAGAGGAACAAAAGGAGGACATGAGATTGGAAAGAAAGGGAGAGAGAGTTAGAGAGAGGGAGAGAGAGCGAGGGACAGTGAGAGAGAGCAAGAGTGGATATGCAGGCGGGTAAGGTTGCATAGCATATAGTTAGAGAGAGAGGAACAAAGAGAGAGAAAGATTTAGAGAGAGAGAGAGAGAGAAAGAAAGATAGAAAGTAGGGATATTTCTATTGCTGTTGAATATAATTAGAAAAGTTTTAAACTAAATTATTTGATGCTGTAAAATGTGAATCATTTCAAGCCCAAACTATGCAAAAGCAAAACCCAAAATACCAAAAAATATTTTAATTATGCTCTTAGATCTAACACATAAAATACATAATAAAACAGTTCAATTTATGCCATAAACATATTTATCTAATATTTAAACAATTTCCAAACTAAGAACATAAACCACAACATTTCAAACTTTGCGCAAAAGTTTGCAGCTTAATTTAAAGAAATTTATTTTTTGAGACAAAAATAACAACAATTTTTGCCTAAAAAAAAAACAATAACAAGAAAAATAAAGCAATGGCAACAACAATGGCAACAATGCCAAAAATTGCAAATAAAATGCATGCAACAAAATGCAGCACGAACTGAATTATACATGCCACAGCGAGTGGCAGCTACTGCAGCTTCTATGTGCTGCAACAACAACAAGAACAACCTGCCAAGTGCCACATACTCAAAGCTATAGTATAAACAACAAAAATGTACAATCTAGCCGCATTTTAGATACTCTACAATCAGTAGATATAATCAAAAGCTTTAAATGAATTTCAATTCGCATTCAATTGCATTATGCAAGAAATATTTGCCTCAATTAATCATATCAATTGCCATATATATATTAATTTATACCACATCGATAGACCATTTTAAATGCACATATTTAGTTAATTGTTTAATTTATGCACATGTTATGCATATTATGACTATGATGAATTATTTTTGTGCGCTGTAAAAAATTGTGGCTGAATTTAATGAATTCCATATTCACATGAATATTATTTTATTATTATTAAAATTCTAATAAATTACTTGTGCAACTTGACAGAAGAGCGAGTTTATTTAATAAAAATAAATATTATATATAATAAATTATTAGATTTCGAAAGTGACTTTCGTTCGCTCCTAATTTCTCGCTCTTTCTTTCTTTCATTCATTATCAGACTTTTGCTTAATCACTTGCTCAATATATTAATCACTCTCTTGCTCTGTGTTCTCCTCTCTCTTCTATCCTCATTGCCTTTCTTTCTGCCTTTTTGTCTGTTTCAACTCTATCTTGTACTCTGCCCAATTCTCAGGGTTCTTCTTTCTCTTGATCTTTGCCTTTCCCTCTTTCTTGTTCAATATATTCCTTACTGTCTTTCTTGTTCTATTGCCAATTCTCTTCCTCAACCTTAGTCTTTATCTTTTTCTCTATCTTTCTCTAATTATTTCTTTCTGTCTTCCTCTCTGTTTCCTCTCAGAGTTTCTCTCTGTTTTTCTCTCTCTCTCCTCTCCGTCTTTGTCTCTGCCCATGTCCCTGTTTCTCTTTGTTTTAATATCTCTTCAACTTCTCTTTTTAAACCTTCTCTATCTTTTTCACTGTTTTCCTTTTAGTTGTCCTCTCTGTATTCCTCCTTTTTTCTCCATCTCCCTCTCTGTCTTCCTCTCTGCCATCCTCTATGTCAACCTATTTGCCTTACTCCCAGTCTTCCTCTCTGTATATGTTCCTGTCTTCCCCTCTGATATCCTCTGTGTATATCTCTGTTTTCCACTTTCTCTCTTTCCTGTCTCTTCAACTTCTTTCTCTAAACCTTCCTCTATCAGCCTCTCTCTATTAGCCCCCGTGTCTCTCTCTCTCTCTCTCTCTGCCTCTCTCTGTTATCCTCTGTCTTTCACTCTGTTATTCTCTCCTTCTGTCATCCTCCCCTCTGTCCATTCTCTTCTTTTTAGACTCTGTTCGTTTTGTGACAAGTGCCCATTTTGTATATAACGAGCAATTGGCAGTTGCGTTTGTCAATTGGGAATTTCAATTGCAAGTTATTACATTACACTTTCATCGTCATCGTCGTCATAATCAACCTCAACCTTAGGCAACATCATCAACATCATTATCATTATTACTGTCACAGTAGTCGTTGTAGTCGTTGTAGTCGTTGTAGTCGTCATCGTCATCGACATCGTCATCGTCATCGTCATGGTTATCGTCATCGTCGTTTTGGAGTCACTTAAACGAGATAAATCAACGTGGGCGATTACACAATTTTGTATTGTTGCTATATATCTGTTTGTTTGTATATGGCAGTATCTCACTTTTTTGTGTTGTGTATCTGTATCTATAGCTGCAGCAGCAATTGTATCTGTATTTGTATCTGAAGCTGTAGCTGTAGCTGCATTTGTATCTGCGCGTCGACAATTGAGGCGTGCTGGCATGACTGTGCAAAAAAGCGCAAAAAATAACAACTACAACAACTTTAACATCTACAACAACAAAATCAAACTTATTTTCAGCTGCAAATGGGAAAAACTGCAAGAAACTGCAAAAGGCGCTCGCGCCATTGGAGCAGTGGGTCGCTCGCACTTGGGGTCTGTGCGGGGTCTTTGAGGGGTCGTTGCGGGGTCTCTGAGGGGTCGTTGCGGGGTCGCACTTGGGCTCGTTTTTTCTTCGTTAGCTTCGGAAAATGTGGAAAAACCTGTACCAAGTCAATAGCAACAACAAAATCCGAGATGTTGATTAGAAAAATAAACACGAAAAAAAAAGGCGCTGAAAAAACAATGAAATGATGACTGTAAACAAAACTGCAGTAGAGATTGTTGTTGTTGTTATTATTATTGTTGTAGTTGTTGTTTTAAATGCAAGATAATTAAAGCTAAATGTTTCATGTTTTATGTTTAATGCCTTAATGTTCATTTCTGCCAATGCGAATATTGAGAACTTGTGCTTTGTCTAAAGAAACCGCTAAATTTTTTGTATTTTTGTTATTTTTGTTTTGTTTTGTGTTAATTTAAAATTAAATTATAAAAAAAAATTGTAAATGTTTATAAATTTTAGTGGCAAGTTTTGCTCTTAGTGATTGCAATAAAACAGGCTGAAGGCCAAGTGGAAAAATTGAAATTGAGGTCAGTTCTAAAGTTGAAAGTTCAAGTGGATGTTGCAGTGCAGCAGAATGAATATAGAAGACAGAGGGAATAGAGGAAGAAGGCGAAAAAGAAGCCGTTGAAGATGAAGACAACGTTTTATTGTTATTGGCTTTATCTCGAGATGTTTGGCACAGTTTGGATCTATGCAGTTCCATCATTGATGATGAGCATGTAAGCCAAAACAAAAATGAATCAATATTAGAGATTTAAGTTAAATTTATTGAAATTTTTCGAAAAAAAAATATAAATATACGATATATAATATACAAGCACAGGGTCTAAATATATTATATAGAATCTAGAATTTTGTCAGAGATTAGTAGAAATTTGTTCTATATAACATAGATTAATTTAGCTATATAGTTTAGATATATATATAATATAATAAATAAATAATAAATAAATTAATTTTTAATGTATATAATGTCTTCAAAAATCACTAGAATTTTAGGCAATTTATTATAGGTAGAATACAGCTTGATTTATCCGATTTATATATATTATTAAAGAATTAATTAGTATATTTATTATATAATATTTTGTTTATATTATATTATATTTTTTATTATATTTTTTTAATATTATATTTTTATATTAATATACATATTAAATATTAAAAATGTGCATACATTGAAATCAAATTTAATGCAATATCTTAAGCTCTTAAAAACATTTCTAAAATTAATTAAAAAATGCATTTAATTAAACTAGCATTTAATGAAATGTTAAAAATTAAATATATTTTTGTGGCATGTTATTAGGCCACCATTCCATCTAATATTTCTTCTTAAAATCAACATTTTATTTTTAAACTCTAAACAAATATTAAGTCATTAGCATAAACCAAAAGCAAAAAAATAAAAAATTAATACATAAAACAGGTTTGCATCTTCATAATTCTACAATTACTACACACAAAAGAAAAACTCGTGAAAAAATGCAATTTTGGCTACATTAAGGCAATTTGAAAGCCTAAAGATGCGCAGCACAACAATTTTTTTAATGCAGCGTTAAGATTGCAAAAAATCAGCAACAAAAACCACAACAACAAACAAAACAAAAAGCGAAAAAAAAATAAATCAAAAAGAGTTCAACGACCAAAAAGTTGAAATTATTTCCGACAGCAAAAACGACAAGCAAAAAAAAAAGCAACAAAAAATAACAAAACGAAAAAAAAACAACGAAATAAAAACCGAAATAAAACGATGAGAGACGAGAACAGACGACGCTTGGAGCCGAATGCCAGACGAACGTTCATCAAACCGCTAAAACGTACTAAAAGATACAATTCCTCATCGCAGATACATAGATGGCATTTGATATGCGTGCGTTCCGTTGCGTTGCGTTGCGTTCCGTTGCGTTGCGTGCGTGATACTGAAGCGTTGCTTTGCATTTCGATGCGATGCGATCTGAATTGAACTTTATGCGGCGGCTTATCGTTGCTGATGACAACGGCGTGTTGTTAATTTATGCATGATTTGCATGCAACAACAACAGCAACAACAGCAACAAGAACAGTTGCAGCGGCAACAATTACGGCAGCAACAGCAGAAGCTACTGCAACAACATCTATTAATTAGAATGTAAAGAGAACAAGCCAAAAGTTTGGACAAAAATGGCAAAAACACAACAACAACTACAACAACAACAACAACAACAGCAGCAGCAGCAACAACAACAACAGCAACAACAGCAGCAGCAGCAGCAGCAGCAAAAGCAACTACAAGAACAATAAGCAAAGCTGCAGCTGCTCAAAAAACATATAGACATGAAGACATAAAACTGTCCGTCTGTCTATTCGCCTGTCTGTCCATTTCGCTGAATGTCTGACTGTCCGTTCGTCTGTTTTTTTGAGCTGTTCGTCTGTTTCACTGTCTGTTTGTGTCTTCATCTTTCTATCTCTTTTTATATGTCTCCTTCTGTCTGTATCTTTGAATATGTATCTTTCTATTTGTCTCTATCTATTTGTCTCATTCTACCTGTCTCTTTTTAAATGTATATTTTGTATATGACCGTCTATTTGTCCTTCTTTCTGTCCATCTGTTTCAGTGCCTGCCTGTCCCACTGTCTGCCTTTCTATCTATTCATCTGTATGTCTATCTCTCTCTTGTCTTTCTTTCTCTGTTTCTGTGTCTGCCTTTCTAGCTTTACGTGTCTGTTTTTGTCTATATCTCTCTTACTCTATCTCAATCTCTCACATTCTCTCTTTCACTATCTTAATCTCTCTCTGTCTCTCTCTCTCTCTCTCTGTCCGTCCGTCCATTTGCCTCCTTGTCCGCCTGCTTGCATCTGAGGGATATATGCGCATGCAGGAAGCTTGTCTGCGCCCACGCGCCATAAATACTGTATCGTTTTAGGCGAACATTGATAAATTGTGTACGCATGTATCTTAAAGATACAAATAATGCACTTGCTGCCGTTCATTGCTGCCGCTTGCTGCTGCTGTTGTTGCTGCTGCTGTTGCTGCTGTTTTTGCTGCTGCTTACTTGGCAGCTTGTGCATTTTTAATGAGCGGAAATTAGTTGGCATTGTGCGGCCATAAGTATCTAGTAGATACACACGCACACACACACACAAACAAACACACACACACATGTATATATAGGCAATGTATCTGTAAATCATCATAAATGCACAACTGACGCCGCAAATCGCGCGTGCCTTGCCACGGCTTCGGCATCGGCATTTTGCATTGTTATTTGTCGAGTGTATCTCACAGATACATTTATTTAATCACCTTTTTAGTGCACTTTGGCGCAATTAACTGTCAGATAAATTATCCAAATTATTTAATGGCGCACTTTTATAACATATTGTACTTGATATTAATACAAGCACACACACACACACACATACACTCACACACGCACGCACATACTCACACACACACTCAGATACATTTGAATGCACACTCATAGATGCAATTCGTTTGGCATTTTGTAAGTATCTGATGCATCTAATGGCCTAGTGCATTTTGGCAAAGTATCTCGAGGCTATATTTAGTACAGCTGTTTTTAGAACAATATTTGCCAAGTGCTGCTTATATAGTATAGTCTAGTACAGCTGCAAATATCTAACGTTCGTCTAGCCTTTTTATAGCCAGAATTTATGCCAAAGCATAGCATGAGAATTTGCAAAAATATTTAAAAAAAATGCTTCAAAGTCCCAAAGTGGAAAATCTAATTAACAGCATTTTAATTTTTTATTTATAATAAAATGAATGAATTAAATAATTTAATTATTATTAATGCACTGTCCTTATATTAGTATAAAGTAATTCAATTTAGTTAATCTTTGTATTGTATCCATTTGTGGAATTGTTAACAAAGTGTTGACAGCTTTAGTTATTACTCAATAGTTTTAGCATGAGCTTAGTGACTAATACTATGCTTAATTGTAGCGATTAAATCAAATGACTTTTACTTTAAGGGCTTAATGCATTAATTAACAGCTGCGGTACATTAATGAAGGCAAATTAGAAACTTTGTTATCAAGCTAAAAGCTGAGCTTAGAACAAGCAAAAGCATTTTGCACTTCACACATTTATTTTTAGTATATAGATAAATATATAAATAATTATGTCTATAACTCAAAGATATATACAAATTCGTTCATTCAATAAATACATATATTATTCCTGGCTATAAATCCCATAAATATTTCTATATTTCTTAATAGTCCTTGCTTATTTTAATGGTACAATTGCATTTTTTATATTCGTTTGGACGATGGTATTTAATTTGATATTTATTAATATACTAAAAATAATTTAAATTTTTTAAATTTATTTATTTTGTTTTATTTATAAATTATATATTTATATTTTTATTTGATTTTTTTAATATCTGCATCTGCTGCAGAATTTGCTTCTACAGGATTTTCTAATCTGATCGCCACGACTTTTGATCTGTATATTAATTCAGATATTAAACCTAATTGTTCTTTTACTATAGTTTCTCTTAAATTGGACTGAATCGTATCTGTGTACAGTCTTATACAGATTTGACCATTGGCTTTTCTATATCTATACCTTCTTTGTGATCTACTATGCTTTTCTTTTTTTGCCTATTCATAATTCTTTCACTTTCTAGTGACTTTTTAGTGGTTTAATTAAATACCTGTCTGATGACTCTGATGAATCGTAACGATCCAAACAACGTTTCTTGGTGTTATATCCCCTTACTTTTCCTGCTGTAGTTAATCCTCTTGTTATTGTTGTTGTTGTTCCTGTTGCTTTTGTTATTGTTGTTATTTTTGTTGTTGTTGTTGTTGATGTTGTTGTTACAGTCTTTTTGGCGCCTTGATAGAGCTGAGATCGCAGTGCATTGATATCTAATTTGGCAGCTGCTGCTGTTGTTGTTGTTGCTGCTGTTGCAGTTGCTGCTGCTGCTGTTGTTGACTTGTTGTCTCTGCAGCGTTTGGTGCCCTGTACAATGCCTATGCTGCCTGTGGGCGGCAGCAGCAAAAGGGGCGTGCTAAAGCCACGTGTTGCTGCTGTTGTTGCAGATGTTGTTGTTGCAGATATTGATGTTGTTGCTGTTGTTGTTGTTGCTATTGGCTTGGCAGGCGGCGGCTTTAAGTCAATATTTGTTGTTATTGTTGTTGCTGTTTCTGTTGCTGCTGGTGTAGCTTTTGTTGCTGTTGCAGCGACTGGAGCTGCTAATGTTGCTGCTGTGGCAGCTTCTTTGGCGCCGCCAACTGTCAAACTGTTCAAATTGACGCCGTTTTTCAGCTGATCAAACAATGACAATGCCGCAGACGATGTTAAAGTTTTTCGCGCAATTAATGTTGTTGTTGCAGTTGTTGTTGCAGTTGTTGCTGCTGTTGTTGCCGCATTTGTTGCTGCTGCTGTTGCCGTAGGCGTTGCTATTGTTGCTGTTACTATTGCTGTTGCTGCTGCTGTTGCTGCTGTTGTTGTTACTGTTGCTGCTGCTGCTGCTGATGATGCTGCTGTTGTTGTTGGTGTTGCTGCTGTTGCATGCCTTGTTTCATTGGTTGTTTCTTTAGTCTTTAATGCATTATCCTTTGACTGTATTAGTGACATTTTCATGCAATTCCTATTTAGTTGTTTTCTTTTAACTTGTATTTTATGCACTCTTTATAACTGTAAAACACAATCGTTTTAGTTATTTATTTGTTGTTATTGTTCAGTTGTTGTTTTGGTTGCTTTTGTTATTATTTTTTACAATTTATTGGCTTTTTTAAATAGATTTATTCACATTTTTCTTCAGCTTCAAAATCCAAGCTGATTTCCGTTTTCTTCTTGCACTTTTGTATATTTTATCACCGTATTTTTTTCTTTATTTTTTTTTAAACACATTTATTATTTCTAATTTTTGTTACTTCACTTTGTTTTCTTTACTAAATTTTATAAACAATTAATTTTTTATTTATTTTTTTCATCACTTAATTTTTTTGCTCTAAATTTAAACGCAATTATAATACAATTTTTTTGTATCCGATTTTTAATTCATATAAATATTTTTATTTATTTAAATTTTTAATTCATATAAATATTTTAATTTATACACAATTTTTAATTTATATAAATTTTAAAATTTATATACATTTATATTTTCTTTAAATATTGAATTACACTTCACACAAAAATTTGCTTGAAAATCATTTCTTTCATTTCATTTCAATTTTCATTAATTTTTTATTTCTTATAAAAAGTAGCACAATTTTTTTTAAATATATTTTTTTTATAATTTTTTTTTTTGAAAGCTTTGCGCTTTATCAGCATTTAATTGTTGCCCATGCAAACATTTGTGGTTTTATTGTTGTTGTTTTTGTAGCTTTTGTTGTTTTTATTTATTTTTTCGGTGAGTTATCAATAATTTGAAGTGAATGTATTCATATAGCATGCATATGGCATTATGAATGGCAGCTAATTTTCTTCTTATGAGTTTCATATGTTTCCGGCGATTTTATATTATTTTGTTTATCGTATTTGCATTGCACGAAAGCAGACAACAAAAAGGAGATGAAAACAACATGCATACGAATATTGTTGTTGTTGTTGTTTTTTGGGTGTTTTTTTTTTGCAAGCTTTGCAAAATTGAAACGAAAAAAAAAGAGTTAACCGGTTCTCGCGTGTTTTATATGTTTTTTTTTTTATCGCAGCTTTTATTGTTGTTTTTAAACGAAAATTGAAAGAGCCAGCAAACAATGATTGAAACAAAAAATAATAATAAACAGTCAGCATACAGAGAGCGTTTGTTTAATAACAATTCAGTCCAAACAAAATCTAATCAAATGCATGGCAATACAATACAAACACGCACAAGTACACGCACAAGCACACGTACACGCACACGCACACGCACACGTACACGCACACGCACACATACAAAGTGAGAGCAAGACGTTATCAATGCCGGGGCCGACTTGTCTAATGATCTTCGTTTATTAATAAAACAAAATCAAAGACAAAAGAACATATACACTATTCCTCTTGTTATTGTTGTTGTTGTTGTTATTGTTATTATTGCTTTTGTTTTGATTGCCATGTAAACGTAGTGTAAGTCGAACTTTGCATTGTTCGACCACTATAACAGAATAAAAAGCTCGTAACGAAATGCTTTGCCTCTCGCTCACACTTGCGCGCACACACTACACTGCTGCTGCTGCTGCTGGCCACTGCCTGCGACTGACTAACATCGGTTTGTATTTGGTGTGGGGC
>JBANCZ010004496.1:0-10147 GCA_037040025.1 Sphaerogastrella javana | reverse complement strand
ATACACAAGTCGATGATTTGTTATTATATACATATATATATATATATACATATAATATAAAACTCGGCGTACTTAACATTACTAACATATGGATTGCTGTGGTGGAGAGGTACGCAGTGAAAGCATATACAACATGCTGCAGGCCCTAGTCGACTCGAAAGTTATTAACGTGCAATTGTTTACGATTGCCGTGGGCATATTCTTTGTTGTATTGCTGCTGAAAAACAATTTCCGCAGCTTTTCTGGAACATAGAAATACGAGATCGAATTCCTGCTGCTGCTGCTGATGATGATGATGATGATGATGGTGTGCTTAGTGATTAATTTATATTCTAAATATGTAATGTACGCAATTTAGTTAAGCAATAATATTAAAATGCAATTGCAAACATATTAATATATATCGCTCATTTGTTGTTCTTGTTATTGTTCTCTAGTGTTGAAGTGGAGCACAATTTGGTTGGCAATGACGTCACACCACACGTACAGTGAGGCAAGCCAGCGCATGAATTGAAACGTTTTTGTGTAAAGGTCATCGTTTGTCATATATAGCAAACATAAGGCATACTAATTGTATTTGAAGGCCGATTGAACTGGTCTAACCTGGCTGCCAAAATACAATTGCTACACTGCTCCAAAAAATCTTTTGCGACTCGTGATTTCATCATAAAAAACTGTGATTCATTTTGATCGAAATGACTTGAACGTAGATTAGATTGTAAATCGAAGAATCTTCTGCTGGGGTTGTTTGAACTTTTGGCCCAATTCCTTTAATCATATGCCCATATAGTACTTGCAGCCCGTACGCCTAATCAATTTTAATTGGCTTTTGGCTAGTTCGTCTCTGCTGCTTGCCACAAATAACTTCAATTGAGCAACAATCGATTGTGTTGCACGCACTTCCTGGTGCCGCATTGCATATACCCCGCCATTAGAATGCAATAGACGTGCCTAAGGCGTGACCCAAACCATTTACTGAATCTCAACAACAACAACTTAATATATAGCTATATATACACATAATCGTATGTATATTATTATAACCAATGCAGAAGTATTTATGGGAAATATGCTACGTGCTTTTTTGCACAAATTTTATTTGCATTAGGATGCACATGCAACATGCCTAATTCATGGAATCAAAACGTGACAATTTTACCACTGTGCCGATCAAAAATAAGATGAAATTGTTCAATATTATATAAGATCTCTCGATGCAATGCAAGTGATCAGATTAAGGCATTAAAAATAATAATATAATGTGTATACCATATAGAATATACCATATATATACCATATATATGTGTATCTGATTTGCTTTATTGCACAATAAATATTCCCATGAATTGTAGTACAATAACCCAAGCAGCGCCAAATTTCCATTTCAATTTTCATTATGATGATTAATTTAATTGCTTAAATATTGTCAATGAACTTGAACGCGCATTTTCTAAGAACTAAAAACTCAATTGCTGAATTGCTGACCGAAGTTCCGCCTTGATGAATGATACCATATACGACATGATATTATATAAATCACATAAATATCTATATATCCCACACCCATACACACATACGCACATATTGATATTGTTTTGTTTATTACATTGTGTGTATAAATTACATAATTATTATTGCACAAAAAATATTCCAGCGTAAATTTATGTTCCCCCAGATCAGATCATTTCAGTCGTCTTTTAAGTGCTGCAACAAGACAGTTAAAATCAACAGCCTTTGGCTCATCCTTGGATTTCGGAGACATTTTTGTATCGCCTCTGTCCTTGTGAAGGCTTCTCGACGACTTCGATTGAATCGATTGATCTGTTGGTATTTCCAAAGATTTTCCCATTTTGTAATTACGTTCAAACTTCTTGATCTCTTGCGGTATTTCCTTCTTCTGGCCAAGATTATTAAACAACGATACAAATTGGGCAAACTGTTTACTGTACATAGCCAATTCCTCGTCCCGTTTAACCAACTGCCCTTTGAGCATATGTACATTCTCCTGCAGTTTGCCCACTTTCTGAGCTCTGTTCGCAATGCATTGCATCTCCTGGCCCATTTGTACAAGCTTCTGCTCCAGCATTGCTGCATTCGATTTGACTTCCCCGATTTGCCTTTGATACATTGTACGTGTGTGTCTAACCTGATCCTCCAAAAGTGCTATATATGTAGCCTGATCCCCCACCACTTCGCATGCATCGGAATTATGTTCCCTCCCCACGCATTGATCATCGCCTGCACAGCTCCTAAAATGATTCCAATGCATGCGATATAGTTCATCCCGTTCATGTCGCAGATCGGACAATTCATGGCGCAACTTGTCCAATTCGTTGTCTTGCCGTAGTGCTTTAGTCATTGTTTCAAAGCGTTTGAGTATAATTCAGTTCTATTAAATTTGGTATGCACTTCTTAAAGAAAATTTTGTGAACGGTCGAATTTGATTGAAAAAAATTTCCGAACAATTGTTCATCAGGAAACAATTGAAAGTGTACAGAAAAACATTCGAGAAATTCATTTACAAATTGAGTGATAACAAACGAGTTCTGGATCAGTAATGTTTTTTTTTTCCAGTATAAACGATCTTAACTTTAATGTACTCTTTATGTGTCAGAAGTCGCATTTTAGGCAATTGCTTTGGCTAAATAATAATCAAGTAACATGACTACCTAATTTTCGGTAAATATAAATTAATAAAATGATCAATTTCATGCACATCATTTATACAATTTTTTCAACTTTTTTTTGTTGCGTTTTTTTTTTTTGGGGGGAAATGGAAATTACTGCAATTTGATCTGGGGTTTCAATATCGCAAAATTTGCATCACACAATTTGTGCGTTTTTTATGTTTTGGGGTATTTTTAGTGTGGGGCGTTGTGGAGTTAAATGCGGCACGCCCACCCAGTCTCTGACGGTGGCCCCAGAGGGCGAACCGTTAATTTCCAATCCATTCCAAGAGTCAGTGGCAAACACAAATACACTCACACACATACTCACACACACTCGGACACATACAAGCCTCACTTTTGGTATTTCATTCTTGGCTTTTTTTTGTTTGTAAGCATAATTTGTATTTTTCGCCTCGAGATGCCGCACTCTTGATAAGGGCTATCGATACTCCGGCTCCGAGAGACCATACCCACTTACTTATTATGATTCTCTGCTGAATTTTACCTTTCTTCTTCTTCTTCTTTTTCATGTTGTTGTTGTTGTAAATTATGTGTGTTGTAATTTATTTAAGAAGATACTCAATATGTGGCATGTGAGCTTTTGAACTGAGCTTAAATATACTTGGTGGGAGTAGACCTGCATTAAGCGAAAGCTCTAAGCTGCAATGAGCTTCAACAAAGCTTCGATCGAAAAGAAAGCTCTATTGTAAATTAATATTATAATAAATAAATCTTAAATATGTTTGAATATGTTTCATGAGTACATTATGAAACATCAGAAATCAAAGAAAATAATGCGTACATAATATAATTCTAGGTATAAACCAAACATTTGCCTTATCACCAGTGCTATAAATCTTTCTAACCGCGCGATGATATCACAAGCGAAAAAAAAAAAACGTAGAGTCGAGCCCTTTTGCAGCTCAATGTCAAGGTCTTTTTGAGGATTTCTGTACACAAATTTTATGTGTATTTGATATTTTTGTTGATTTCTCAATTTGACAAAGTTGTTTCCCACTTGCGCAATTTGCATAAATTCAAGGTCAGTCGCACAATAAAAATCCAGACATGATTTGTGGCCATATCAAAGCATTGCGTATGCCTCTCTCTATCTGTGAGTGTGTATCTGTGTGTGTATGTCTGGCTACTTTTTTTTTCGGCAACCAAATGTGTCCAGTTTGTGTGGCACATTTAGAGCTTGATGACAGTGCAGCAGCGTTAGTTAAAATTGAACAGAAAAAATGTTTAGAATTTCGCATTATACTTAGAATGTAGTATATAAATATAAAATATTAAAACTGTTGCTACTGTTAAATTTAAAAATAAAAAGCTAAAAAGAACTATATACCATAAATATCTAAATAGTTCATAAAACAAATTTCAAGGCCCAATGTGCCGAAAAATGATATCAAATGCGATATACAAAACAATAAAACCCAAATACCGAAAAAGCCGCTTGCTCAAACAACCTACATACGAAGAAAAAAGAAAAAACACAAACTTGACTAACATCTAAAAAATTGAACAAAACAAACAACAACAAGAAGAGCGAGAAGAGAAAGAGAACAGGAGAAGCTGCTGCAACAGACAAAAAGCAGACAAGGCGAAATCCCTATACAAAACATATATATAAAGTAAACCAAATTCCAGACGCAACAGGAGACAGGAGGCGTAGAGGGTTCCATGGTGTTGTGGCAACAACAAATCTGAGAAAGATAGAGAGAGTGAGCGAGAGAGAAAGAGGGAGAGAGAGGGAGAGAAAAGCAGTATTAGGCTTTCGTCTGCGTCTGTGTTTGGGTCTGGTTCTTGGGCCTTGAGCTTCAGGCTTTGGTCTCTTGGCGACGACAGCGACCACGACGACGTCGTAGACGTAATCTAGACGCCTTTTGTTTGCACAAAGCAATATAAAAAAGAGCAAAGCACAGCACAAAAACAATAACAAACGCAAACAGAAACAACAACAACAACAACAACAACAACAACAACAAAAAAGAAGCACAAAAGGGCCGCAGCATCAAGGCTGTCTGGAGGCTTCCAAAAGGGACTCTTCAGGCTACAGCGGGAGAAGCAGGGGTGGTCGTGCTGGTCAAGTGCACAATTTGAGAGTGAAAGGTCTAGCATTAGAATTAGTATATATTTCTACGCTTAAATCACTTAATTGCGTTTAATTCCGTTTGCAGACAGCGTACAAAGTTTACTTTATTTATTATGATATTTATGTTGTTAGACAGCGTCGATTGCATTTGATTTAATTCGATTGCTAGACATCGGCTAAATTGCGCAACAAAATGTCGCCAATATATATTTTTTGGGAACCACTTGACTGCAGTCCCCTCTAGCCGATATTATATGGTAGCCAAACCCCAAATGCAATTTTTTGTTTTTGTTTTTTTGAAAGTCAATTTGTGCGACAGACAAAGTTGATTGGATTTCATTGAATGCTTAGACAGGTTGCCGTTCCCAGTTTGCGCAAACTTGATTATACATGTACATATATAGATATGAATCTATATATATATATATATATATATATATATGTATATATTTATTATTAATTAGAAACAGTTTAAAATTTCGCTTTAAATTGTGCCAGACACTGGGCTGTCGACTGTCGATGGTTGAATGTTTACATAAATTCAATATGGATCAACAACATCAAATTGAATTGAATTGTAAAGGTGTTAAGCATATGAAATATGCAACAGTTTTTCTTTATTTCGACTTTGTTTCTGCTCTACTCTGATCTGTTTTTTCAGGCTTCAATCTTGGCATTAGATTTGCAAATTTTGCACTTTTGGTGACAAATTTCGTTTCGATTTAAAAGAACAATTGTATAACTGACTCAAACATCCGCTCCTGCTACTCCGCATTGCAAATTTTCATGGCAAATAAACAACAACAATAACAACAACAACAAAAACATATATGATACATATACAATCCAATTTTCAACTTTTGCCTTAAGAACATAACTCAAGCTCTACAAAAAACTTCAATTTCCGACAGCCACATAAGGCTGGGCTCTGTCCTGAAGTTGGAGTTATTAAAAAACAACAAAAAACTAAAAAAAAAAAATATAAAAGATGCACAAGGAAATGCACACACAACAGCAGCAACAACAGCAACAACAGAAACAACAGCAGCAGCAGCAGCAGAAGAAACAAACACAAAGTTTGTTATGTTGCGCAGGCGCAGCCCAAGCAACGCCCTCAATATGTTGTTGTTGTTGTTTTTTTTGGAACCCCAAACAAAATGTTATTGACCCGATCCGTTAGCGAAACCTTAACACTGTGGCCACTGTCCAGGCAATGGCCCCGGCAAAGGAATTCTTATTAAGATCAATCAGCTAAATGTCGGTTTTATGCTTAATGCTCATGATTCACACGCCAAAACGCAACAGCAACATCGTATAACGAAACAAAGCCAAAAGAAACAACAAAAACAAAAACAACTGAAATTAAAACACAAGCCTATCTAAGGAATACTGACGATTGCATATCCTTGCAAATGATATCATGTGTGGGGTAATTTTTACTAATGACTTGCTTTACTATTTGGCTCAGAGAATTAAAGGGGCGATAGAAACAAAACCAAGAGAACTTGAAAAAAATCTATAAAAAATGTATGTTATATGAAATTAATGAAAGAATGCTGTGAAATATTAAAATGTAATATGTTTTGAACAAATTCTCTTAATATAATATAATTGATCAAGTGATTCTACTTCTGCTTCTTCAATTATTCCTCAGAGATTTTTCTTTTATTTATCATATAGTAAAACTTACAAGCTTTAATTTCAAGTTAAGGCATGTGTTCGAGCTTAAATACCCTAAGTTTTATACAAAAAGGAAGCGCAACAGAACTTATATTCATTCCTTTACAATGTTGTCGGCGCGATTTTATGCTGAGAAATTGAGTTTTGGTTTTTGGCTTTGGTTTTTTGCTTAATTAGTCATGGCAAAGGCAAAAGGCGCAGGCAAAAGCCAATGCAGTGCTTTATTAGAGCAACATATAGACATAAATGTATATAAATATATATTCCATATATTCTATATATTCCATATATTCCTTATACTCCTTACATGATTATATAGCTGTCTATCTATGTGTTCGTTTTTATATGTGCCTAGAAAACGACATGCCAGGCCCTTATCACAGTTGACACACATTGTGTGCGAGCAGATAAGACTATATTGTATATATTCTCTGCAGCCTCTGCAACTACAGCTATCACTCTTCCATTCGGGCCCCCTTCGGTAGCAGTCTAGGGAATCAGTTGGTTGCAGTCTCTGTGTTAGTTGCAGTTACAGTTGCAAGTGGCGGTGGCAGTGGCAAGCAGCATTGCATTAAACGCACGCTGTCTACGTGAGTATCTAAGTATCTAAGTGATCAATTTGAATGGATACACACACGCACATACACATATCACATACATATATATAGAAATATATATGTATATAGTTGTATGTACAAACATATGCATAAATATGTTAACGTACATACGTACGCACATCAAACAAACAGACAACAGAGAACTAAAAACGATACGAAACATCGATAAGCCCAACGATTGTTGTCAATACAACAAATACTATGGGAGTGTGCGTGTGTGTGTGTGAGTATTACTTTTTTTATTTTTTGGGAATTCTTGTAGTATTTGCTCGACGTTTGTTTACAAGCCCGAAACAGTTACACAAACACACACGCACATCCAAAAGATACAGCCGTAAATATGTAGATACAGAGCCAGAGCTGTGAGACTGAGAGAGGGGAGACTGAATGCATTCATTTTTTCTTTTAGTTATCATTTTATGCTATAGTTTAAATGAATTTTTGTATAATTATAAAAGCTCATTAATTATAATGCACGCTATCATCTATATTTGCTTATTGTTTACAATTAATTCAATATATTGTTGCTATTTGTTACAAAAGTTCAATGCACACATCGAGGTGAATGTGGGTCTATATACTATATATACACATATATATATATATATGTAATTTGAAATCGTGTTTAACTCGTTTATTAACGTCTGACATGTCACGTAATTAACTAGACTCAATTGCAACCGTTTTTTTTTGCATTTTGCCAATAAATTAATGATAGACATGTGGAAATAACTCTTAACAGCGCTCAATTCGTTTTTGATCATTCATTAATGTACTCGCAAATATCCACAAATACTCATACAAACACTCATGCAAACGTTGGCATGCATACTCACATACAAAACGTTCATTCATTCCATCGGCCTTGCGCTCAATATGTAATTGATATATGAATACTTACAATATATTCACATCGATGTACGAAACATTTTCTCAAATTATGCTAAATTTATTGATTGCATAACATTCTCAACGAAGTAAAGAGAGTTGGCATAAATTGAAAGATCTCTTCAATTCTTCAAATAAATTTATCATTATAATTTTCATATTTCTTTCTGTCATATCTAAGGTAATTCTTTTGAAAATTGAGATTAATATTGGGGCCTTAGAACATTCATTAATTCATTCATTTATTCCAGCAAGTTCAGTAATCCCAGCTATATCATCATCAAAAGCTCATCAGGCTACTGTATTTGAAATTTTGAACAAAAAAGGGAAACACATAACAACTCAATGATGAAGAAGAAGTAGAAGAAGGAAAAGCACACAAAATGAATAAAAGTAAACAAAACATATTTTGAAAACAGTTTGGCATTTCGCTTGAAAATGAAAATGACATCAGAGATGTATGCAAAAGCTGCGTCAAGTGAATTGAGCTTTTTGTTGCCTTTGGTATTATACACATAACTCAATTTAGGATAATTAATAAGCTTGTGCGAAGCAGAACAGCTGTCAAAAGTGACGTATCTAATAACATCAACAACAATAACAGCAGCAACAGCAGCAACAACAGCAACATAAAAATGTTAAACAAAATTGTTAAAGAACTCCCTATAGTTTGTCTACGTTCGCCCACAACTCGTAACAGCGACGAGAGCTTTAACAGTGCCTTAACAGTGCCGGCTGTTAAATAGCAGTCACTGCAGCGGCAGCACCAACAGCAATTTGAAATGCAAAGAGCGTAAACAGCGCTGCTGCTGTTGCTGTTGGAGTCAGCTGAGGCAGCGGCAGCAGCAGAGCAGCAGCAGCTGTTGGGGCCCAAGTAAAAAAGTGCTTTTTTTCGAGCATTTCAGTTTGGACTTGCCTTTGACCGCGTGCGGACGGCGACGCCAGCGAGTTGTTGTTTGGTTGGCTTCAACTGACACTCTGAGCATGTGCATGTGTATGTGTATGTGCATGTGTATGTGTGTGTGTGTGTGTGTGTGTGTGTGTGTATATGCCATATCTAGTATTTTGTGGGTGGACATGTTATAGTCATTAATGCAAATGTTTTAGTCGCATATCGAAACTTGATTTAAAACAATCAAAAAATATAAAAAGAAACGATCAAAATGTCCGTAAGCATAAAAATATGCCAAAATCTTCCACGATCAATCGAATCAAGACGGTTCCAATTGCTGTTATAAACCTGAACAATGACAGAGTCTCCGCATAATGGAAAATAACTATAATAATATATAAGAATATATAAATATAGATCGAGAATATGCACGATAATGCTTAGCTATGGCATATGTCTTATTTTTATACATAATTGAAAGTAAATCATGCATATTCTAAAAGAAAACGCATTGATTTATAGATAACAAATTAACAATAACAATTATCGATATATTCCATATCGATTGTATTATAGAATATGTACAGCATATACAAATTAAAAGAAGCAAGATTCAACTGTATGTATGTCATTATTCTTATATAATATATTCAATGCTATATTATTAATTAAATATTATATCTATTAGAAGGCGCACATTGCGAACGATGTGACTAAATCTGTATAATTATATGTAGATATATCAGTTAGTTAAAACAAATATTTTAACAATCATTAAACCGTTGACGTCACGAAATATTAGCAATCAAAAATAATAATTAATAACAATGTAAGCGTGCCGCACAGCACAATATGCGATTATATTTGATGTGCGTGCGACTTGTGCGCGTGTTAACCCTTGAGAGAGCGTGAGAGCGAGAACCCAAATAAACCGCAGCGCCCCCTACTGTTGTGCACTTGAATCATACGAATCATACGAATTGGCAAATCACAATTACAACACTGATAACAACAAAAGAACACTCAAAAATATCTCGATCTCGCTCTTGCTCTCGTTCTCGCTTTGTTACTCTTACTATTACTCTCTTGCTATCGTTCTTGTTCTCGTCGTTGTTCTCGTTCTCGTTCTCGTCGTTGTTCTCGTTCTCGCTCTTGCTCTCGCTCGCTTTCTCCTTTTATGCACAGACACGCATGCGCCGGCGATTCGAACAGCTGTGCTTATACTTGGGCACCGTTATGCGCCGATGAGCTAACAACAACAACAACAACAACAACAAAAAAGAAGCACAAAAGGGCCGCAGCATCA
>JBANCZ010004495.1:0-10148 GCA_037040025.1 Sphaerogastrella javana | reverse complement strand
TGTTAAGATTGAGGTACAATTTAATTTTTGCCCTGTGATTTTCAAAAAAAATTTAAAAAATATTGTTTCCCCAAAAAGTATATATGAAATACAAAAAATCTTTTTAACTAACCTAATAAATTAGTAGTTTTAGAAAACTTCAAGATCTACTACTAATAAACCAGAAAGTTCAGAACATTTGACTGTCGGGTGCAACCTACTGTAGTTCTTTTTTTGTGAACTGGTTCAGAAAACCACAAAATTGTTAGCGAATTGCTGTCAATTTAGGGTTTTCCATTTCTTATTTCTGTATTCCATAGAATCAGCAAAATTAATATGTACTTTAACCAAATCCAAGCATATTAATATTATCAAGTAAATTTACTTGACGCTTACACAAACAAACATAAATCATATTTGTACGTATTATTCGGTAAAGTAAAAAGTTAGTCATTTTGCTTTTAATATTCTTGGAACTAAATTACTGGCAAATATTTAAGACAATAAGTGAATTAATTAACAATATCCGGTTTTTTTTTGTCGTATATCAAATAAGCGTAAAGCGCCATCTGTGGAGTAAATATGAATTTCAATTTAGGCGCCAGATTTAACGAGAATTACTTGGCGGTGAAAAAATGGCCGCTAGCGTTGATTAGCGCATATGTGAAAAACAGTGATGGATATCGACAAAACTTATGCTGTAGAGATGGACCTATCGTAAGTGAGTATCGCATTAAATTATTTTCCGATATATTTACAATAGAATGAAAGGCACAAAGTGACAATCTATTTTAAACTTTGAACTTTAAACGAATTTATGAAATACTAACATATTTCTATATACATATAAAATGTAAATTTTTTAACTGATCGCGCTTGCTTTGTTGTGAACAAGTTCTTGGTTGCAATGAACAAAACTATCGCATCGACGATAACGCTCATCACTAGAAAATGAATGGGTATCAATAGGACGTGGTAATACGTGGTGATTTGTTATAAAACGCCCACGAATAATCAAAAACAATGCATTTGCCTGGCATAGAGTACAGAATTAAATTAAAATATAAATTAGGCCTCCATTGAAAGGAGCTAACACAATGGTAAATACGATTTTGTGTGATTAACAATAGGCATAAACAAATCTTTCACTGCAGGTAATGACGAATGGCCAGGCAGAGCAGCATGAGAATGGGGAAAAGAAGGAAACAAAACAAAGGAAGGAACTGAATATACTGTTGAACTATCGCTTTGTTCTCTTCTTCGTTGCTGGCAGTTTGGCAGCCCTGGGTTTTCATGCCCTGACAACGTCCAGTCTGATCTATGGCTGGAGGCTACAGCAGCAACGGCTATTGCATCATCTGCCAGCGGCGCACTATCTGCAGGCAAGGGATACGTTTGCGGTCTATTCTGTGGATGAGTTGAATGCGTTTAAGGAGTTCTATGATAAGAGCGTGAGTGATAGTGTGGGAGCTAGCTTTACGGAAGCGGAACAGACGAATATCAAGGAGGCCATGGGTGCACTGCGATTGGCCCAGGATATGTACATGGCCGGGAAGAATGATAAGGCAGCGCGTCTGTTTGAGCATGCGCTCGCCTTGGCGCCCAAGCATCCGGAGGTGCTGCTGCGCTATGGTGAATTCTTGGAGCACAATCAACGGAATATTGTGCTGGCCGATCAATACTACTTCCAAGCACTTAGCATTAATCCAAGCTATTCCGAGGCTCTGGCCAATCGCCAACGTACTGCCGAAGTAGTTCAAACATTAGACGAGCGTCGACTCGTCTCTCTCGATGAGAAGCGTGATGCACTTTCGGCCATACACGAGGCCAACTCGGCACTGCGTCGGGCCAAAAAGGAAGCGTATTTCCAGCACATCTACCATTCGGTTGGCATTGAGGGCAACACCATGACCTTAGCTCAAACGCGTTCAGTTCTGGAGACGCGCATGGCCGTCGATGGGAAATCTATAGACGAGCACAATGAAATCCTGGGCATGGATTTGGCCATGAAATACATTAATGCCAGTCTAGTACAAAAGTGAGTATCGCCGTTCGTCTACCTTTATCATGGGACTTAGTTATCTATATAAAATTATCCAATTACAGATTAGAAATCACACTCAAGGACATTCTGGAGCTGCATCGACGCGTACTGGGCCACGTGGATCCCATTGAGGGTGGAGAGTTTCGCCGCAATCAGGTCTATGTGGGTGGACATGTACCGCCTGGTCCGGGCGATCTGGCCATACTAATGCAACGCTTCGAACATTGGCTCAATTCCGAGCAGAGCAACTCCTTGCATCCGGTGAAGTGTGTGCTACAAATTGATTCAGATTGTACAATATTTTAAAATGTGTTGTATCCACAGCTATGCGGCTTTGGCACATTACAAACTGGTGCATATCCATCCATTTGTGGATGGCAATGGACGTACTTCACGTCTTCTCATGAATACACTGTTGATGCGCGCTGGCTACCCACCTGTTATCATACCCAAGCAGCTGCGCAGCAAATACTATCACTTCCTGAAGTTAGCCAATGAGGGCGACATACGTCCATTTGTGCGTTTCATTGCGGACTGCACGGAGAAGACGCTCGACTTGTACCTGTGGGCCACCAGTGATTTGCCGCAACAAATTCCGATGCTAATTCAAACGGAGAGCGAGGGCGGCAGCTTGGCCAAGTTGCAGCAGCCGTATCTTGCAACGGATTACTATGAGACGGATATGGGTTCAGGTTTAGGTTCAGGATCAGGTTCAGGATTCGGTACAAGCTCAACGGACAAACCCTGACCCTCGGTCACATGGAGGCTGTTCAAATTATTTAGCAAATTGTTCATATATTTTGTGTGCTAGCAACAAATCTGTGTCTATGGTATAACTAGTTTGTTGAACAACAAAATCCCATTGTCAGACTGTGATTATAAGTTTAAAAATATAACCAAAAAGTGCTTAATGTGGAGCATAAATGTAACATTTAATACGCACAAGTTTCAACTGGATCGTACTATGGTATATATCAAGTAAATATCACTGCGAAACTATTTGAAAAACTCAAGATATATTTATACATACATACGTACATGTAGATATGTAATATATGATAATATATTATAGCATAAGTATGGAATCTATTATCATTTTGACTAACAAACTTTAAGTACAATACCGAAAATATATGTTAATAATAAATTATATGCAAAATACAAAAATATCATGTTTACAATTATAGTAATGCTGCTCTCCCTGCTGGAGATATTTTTAGTCTGTGTATAGTATTTTTTTTCAAGAACCTATCTTTATATAATGCAAACTCATTTATTATAAGGAGGGAATGTAATATGAATGTTCAACTGCGTCTTATCTCCGAACGTTCGAATTCAGATTTTATAAATCAATCTTGAACATATAAAACACTGCGAATATTATATTAATGTCAGTTTTCTGAGAGCTGCGGAATAATGAAGTTATTCTGGATACTTTTTATTTTTGCTTATCTACGTTTAAGTTCCCAGGGCACGCCCTATGAAGACGCATGGGTCGACGAGCAAGATAATTATGCAGAGTCCTCAACAACGGTTGACCCAATAGTTGAAAGGTAAAGTTTATAGACATTTTTCTTTTACAAAATAACGAATACCGACATAATCTAATACATTTTAATTGTGTATAAGATATACGTATATATGTTATTAATATATACTTTAAATTCTCTTTAAATTTTCTTTGCATTTTTATCAGAATGGAACATGAACTGAACGATCTATATGAAGTGGCCCGACAGAAGATAAGAGCAAATGCAAATTCCAATCGGAATACCGGCGATATTATAAGAAAATTACTAGATGGCAATGCTACTGGTTTATTGCTAAATTATCCCGAATCATGCCCTCCATTTTCAAGCGCTCATGGCATTTATACAGTGAATGTCACAGGACTTGATCCGTTCCCTGTGTTTTGCGATACACAGGTTGCGGGCCCTGGCTGGACTGTAATTCAACGAAGAATCGATGGGAGTGTAAACTTTTATCGCAACTGGACGCAGTACAAGCAAGGATTTGGAGATATATCAAAGGAATTCTTCATCGGTTTGGATAAACTGCATGCTATAACTGCATCAAGACCTCACGAACTCTACATATTGATGGAACAATTCAACGGAACTAAGCGTTATGCCCGTTATGAGAAGTTCCTTATCTCAAATGAAGCAGGCTTCTATGCGTTGGAAAAGTTGGGCGCATATTCAGGAGATGCTACCGATTCGTTGATAGACCATGTTGGTCGAAAATTCAGCACATTTGACAGAGATAATGATGGAATGAGTAATGCATGTGCACATGAATTAATGGGTGCATGGTGGTATGGCGGTGCTTCCTATTGTGCCTATAGGTATGTACAAAAACCATATTTTCAAAATATGTATTCATATTGATATTTCTTACAGTTCTCTAAATGGTCTTTATCTGAATGCTGATGTGCCCAATGGACTTAAAGAAAAGGGCATCAATTGGCAGCGCTGGAGTAGTGCTAGTTATTCTTTGAAATCAGTTCAAATGATGATACGTCCGCAGTGTGCATGTTCTTATTAAATATCAAAATTTTTTTTTTACAAATTGAATTTTACATATAATAAATACAGCCTTCTATCAAATTTTAAGCAACTACAATCTTTATATTATTTTAGAAATATGGAATTTGGATCCTATAATTGACATTCGAAACAATTCATATTTATTTATTATTTGTATTTACTATATTCATAGAGTATTTCATTTCTGTCCATTGTACAAAAAGAAAAACTCAACAAATCATACTAAATCAATTAGACACACTTCAACCACTCTTAGCTTTAAGTGTTTATAAGACTTCTTTAATGTTAAAAAGTTAAGATTCCTGGAAGTTTATAAAAAATATAAAAAGTATATATTGTTTTTATATAGTGCAGTCTCGATAGTTCGGGCATTGCGTGTTTCCGACATTCGATGAACTCTAAACATCAGAAATAACGAGATAACATTGTGTGCACTTTATTTATTAGTTTTGCCGTATCTCAGTTATTGCTCATAGATTACCTTATAATTTATATTATCTTATATGACACTGAGTTTGTCTATAAAAAGAAGTGGCTACTGTACAATTATCAGTTTACTGAAAGGCGCGAAATGAAGTTGATCTCAATTTATTTCCTTCTCGTAGGATACTTCTACTCTAGTTGCCAGGCAGGACGTCTTTTAAAAGCAGTCGAGGTATTGGATCTATAAATATATTATTTAAAATTATGAAATACTAAGGATAACAAAAAAATATGTATTACAGTATTTTCGTTCAATATAGTTTTGTAGTTGCATGTCGAGTACAGGATAGAGTCAGTGATCTAATACCCCAATAATTAGATTACTTTAAATTTTGAAAAAAAAATAAAATTATTTTTAATGCTTCTAAACCCATCTGTGTGCCAAAAGTCAATACTGTAGATCTTGAAATTTACGAGGTCTAGGTGTTCAAAGAAACGCACGTACAGACAGACTGATATTCCTTGATGGAGTGCATGTAGTTGTTATCAGGAATGTTTACAGTTTATAAGTTCGTTTATTATTGCAGAGTACTCCCACGAACTATGTTGATGAAAAGAGCCCGAGCGACCTGACCAACTCCCTCAATCCGGATGTAATTAGGTAATAATTACAGATATATAAATATTGGCAAGTAACAAAAGTATTTATATTTCATAGAATGAAAAAAGAACTAGATGAGTTCTATACAGTAGCTCTAAAGAAAATTAGCACAAATGTTGATGGCAATACTGGAAATATTGTAAGGGAACTGCTTTTGGCAAATACTACCGGCATACTGGTAGATTATCCCGAATCGTGCCCTCCATTTTCAGGCGCTCACGGCATTTACACAGTGAATGTCACAGGACTTGATCCGTTCCCTGTATTTTGCGATACACAGGTTGCGGGCCCTGGCTGGACTGTAATTCAACGAAGAATCGATGGGAGTGTAAACTTTTATCGCAACTGGACACAGTACAAGCAAGGATTTGGAGATATATCAAACGAGTTCTTCATCGGTTTGGATAAACTGCATGCTATAACTGCATCAAGACCTCACGAACTCTACATAGTGCTAGAAAATTTTAACGGAACTAAGCGTTATGCCCGTTATGAGAAGTTCCTTATCTCGAATGAAGCAGGCCTCTATGCGTTGGAGAAGTTGGGCGCATATTCAGGAGATGCTACCGATTCGTTGGTAGACCATGTTGGTCGAAAATTCAGCACATTTGACAGAGATAATGATGGAATGAGTATTGTATGTGCACATGACTTAATGGGTGCATGGTGGTATGGCGTTCCTTACCATTGTGCCTTTAGGTATGTACAAAAACCATATTTTCAAAATATGTATTCGTATTGAAATTTCCCACAGTTCTCTGAATGGTCTTTATCTGAATGCAAATGTTCCCAGTGGACTTAAAGAAAAGGGCATCAATTGGCAACGCTGGATGGATGCCAGTTTTTCATTGAAATCAGTTCAAATGATGATACGTCCGCAGTGTGCATGTTCTTACTAAATACATATCAATTTGTATAATCTATTGCGTTTTGTATGTAATAAAAAATACAATTTTTACATTTTATAAAAAAGTTTGTAGAGAAATACAAGTTTATGCAAAAATATATAGATACATTTTAAAGCCCTTCTCCATTGTTCAATATTAAACTGAATAACAAATAATAAAGTAAATGGATAACGGGGCATAGATCTTGAATGTTTAATTGAATGTCATCTAACAAAGTTTACAACTTGGCGCGCTGCAGATAGTGTTTATAAGTGACGTCACGCCACCAATTCGGACGCTCGTACACACCCGGCGTGGACATTAGGGTGCGCTGTAAATGCTGATACACCTGTCGAATAAAATATAAATTTGTTAGAATCGTTTTCTATTGTAAGGCCATTATTGTACATACGTTGCCATCACTCATTCCCAGTGGTGAATTGAGTATAAAATCTGTTGGTGCAATGGCATCCACAATTGCAATAGCTTCATTCGTCAGCACCGGCAGCATATCCATTATACCCTGTTGATATAGCTCAATGTGCGTACTACTCTGGAAGTAGCCACCTTGATAGAACAGCGATGCGTACTTGTTCATCAAATTGGCGCCATAAAATGCGAGCACCTTCAGCAGCACCTGCTGCTCGGCAGAGGCGGGCAAATTCATCACAAATTTATAGAATACATAGTAAATGGTGCGCTGTGAATAGATTATATTGAAATAGATTAGCATCTTGTGTAGATCATATTGAAGATGTTTTGGAGTGTTCTAAATTTGAATCTAATTAGATATATATACACAAGAGTGTGCAAGTCTACATTGAATTGGCATAGCATGGACTCACTTCTGCATAGATAATTGAGAGTTTCTGTGCCGCAAACACTTGAATATTATTCCGCGTCTCAAATGCATCCTTGCCAGCGAACTGCAGCTGATCGTATCGCTTCACAGTGGCGTCCAGCTGCCAGGCAGTAAGCCAGTCCAGAGCTTTAAGTAAATCTGTAAAATAAATAAAATATGTTTTAATTAAATGGGTAAGGTATTCAAAACATCTTTGAGTGCTTACTGTGCACATCGAGAGCCTGGGCCGTATTACGCTCTAGACCCTTGGCCTGCAGCAGGACGTTTATGTCCTTGAGGAAAGCGACCGTCTCCAGTGGTGATACATCCACAAAATTGGCGTTATTGCGACGCAAATTGATTAGCCAATTGGATGCCTGTTGGATGAGCGTATTATTTTCACCCTCGTAGGTGCAGTTGGCATCGTTGTCGTTGCGCAGATCACCAAGACCTGAAGCCTTCAGATAGCCATGACCGCCGCAGGCCTCTCGGCACTCCTGAATGCCATCACGAGCTGCCCATGTTGTGCAGGGCTTCAGTGCCGACGATATGGCGTGTATCTCCATGCCCAGCTTGGACATATCCTCGCCCATTATTGTTTTAATTGTCATATCGGTATTGGCATTGCCAATCCACATGGTCACCACGCGCAGCGCCACGGCCGTGGCCAAATGGGGCAGCAGGCGATACTGCTGCGACTGATACTCGATCACTGGCCATTCCAATTTACTATCCGCTGGACCAAACTGTCGCCGACTGACCGCATATCGTGTGGCTATCGATACGGCCTTGCTGAGCGCCACATACGACAACCCAGTGATGTTTACACGACCAGCAGATAATGCGCCCAATGAGGCGCCCAGACGCTTACGCTCATCCTTAATGGGGCTATTGTAGTTGCCCTGTGCATCAATGTCGCCCGTCTTGGACAGCAGATTGTCCTTCGGTATGCGATACTTGTTGAACATCACAAAGCTGCAAAATAGAATTGGTTAAATACTTGAACTTAATTCCAATCTATAGCCTATAGTTGTACCCATTATCAATGCCATTGAGTCCAATTTTCTCGCCCATATCGCCCACAGTAACGCCTGGAAAAGCCAGCAGTGTCAGCTCATCGCGAATGGGCACAAGGAAGGCCTGCAGGCCCTGATGTTTATTGTCCGGCACATAAAGTTGTGCATAGACAATGGCATGGGTGCAAGTCTTGCCCAGATTACCCACCCAGCACTTGGCCGCCTCAAAGTCCGGTGTGTGCAGTATGAACTCCTGCGTATTGTTATCATACGTAGCAACAGTGCGCATACCTTTTTTAAAGAACTGAACTAAGATAATAAGTCCAAAATGATATCTTCAAATCAATTACCATTGGCATTTGTGCCATGCGATATCTCCGTTAGAGCAAAGGCCCCCAATATCCGGTCATCCGAACTTTTGGCCACATACTTGCCCAAACGTCCGGTGCCATTCGACAGCAATGTGCTGGGGAACATGCCATTGGACAGGGAGAACTTCACAGCGAAACTGAACTCATAGCTGAAAATGGCCTGGCTGAATGCCACCAGCAAATGCGGTTTAAGAAGTGCCTACAAAAACATTATCAACTAATTTGTTATTTATAATATATTTTATCCGCTCACCTTATCGATATCAAAGAACTTTTGCTCCCACAGCAAATGGTGGCGCTTATTGGCCAGTTCCCGTGTTCGCTCTAGATTAACCGCTTCCGGTTCGCGCTGGAAATCAGGATGCTTTTCCATCCATTGCCAGATTTTGTGCTATTTTTGTTAAATAAGCAAAAATTTAGATTAGCTTTATCAATCGTAATGTATAAGCTAATTTATCTGCCTTATATACAGTCGCACCTGCCTAAATTGAACGTTGCCCCTTTCAAATAGACGAATCAATCGTGCGTTAAATACTATATCTATTAAATACTATTTTCGCATAAAATTACATATCTATAGAATTATAATGAATTTGTCTATAAAGAAAGCTGTAAGCCCCACTGTAGTCAGTCTTTGTGTTTGCGTGTTAAAATTTCTATTATACTCTGCGTGCGTTAATCGAATAATTTATATGTGTATAGGGTATACATCTGATTTATGTAAAGTTAAGCAGGTCATAATCTATGCGGTACTTTACTGCCGGATGTGTCCGACTGTTCCGCTTAGGTCTTGAGGGAAAACGAATTTCCGTTACTTGGTACTTGAAACAATTATTGAATGATATATAAATGATAATTTAAAACATTTTTACAACTGAAGATGAACTTTCAACTGGGTCTAAAGTGCAAATTGAAAATTTTCGACACATTTTCATATATATTTACAAATGTATTAATTCGATTTACAATTGATATACATATGTGTGTAATCATACCTTCAGTCGTATATGCTCTTCACCCTCGAGCAACACATTGAGCCGTTTGTAGCAGAAGCTCGCCTTATCGCGGTACTCGTCCAAAGGTCCACTACGAAAGTCGGGAAATATTTGCTTGTCCTCGTATATGTTTAGGACTTCGGCATTCTCCGTCTCCCTGTACGCATCAATTAATGAACTGATCATACCGTTCGCATTGAATTAAACTGGCTCAATGGCCTTTACAACTCGGACTGTTAATTAACATGCCAATACAACTTGGACTGTTGATTAACATGCCAATGTTGTGTGTATGTAAATGCATGCAAATGCATCCATGTACAGAGTCTGTACGATTACAGTAAATTACTCACTTGGTACTCTTAAATGCAACCATGGTTATTAC
>JBANCZ010004494.1:0-10148 GCA_037040025.1 Sphaerogastrella javana | reverse complement strand
TCGTATTTGTATTTACAATGTTGTGTTTTTTTATTTTCATGAAACGCGCCTTTGTTTGGCTCTAGTATTTTATCTTTATATATATATTTTTCCTGCTTTGAGCTTTATACCCATTCGTTTTCACATTCACGTTGGCCTTATCGCCCAGTGCAAAAAAGTCTACATTATATTTAGCTTTATAAAAAAGCGCAAAAATCTTAATTAAATGCGCTTGTTGTACATTTCAGTCAATCGGAGGGGTTCTTATGTCATGATGACGACAATCTCCAATCCAATTCCAATCCCCATTCCCCTATTTCAATTCCAATTCCAATTCCGATAGCCGATTTCTGAATCGAGTATCAGATTCAGCACTTTTGCCTGAGTGTTATTCACATTCCACATTCAAAAGAAAATACAGCGAACATTCTCTACGTTGAGCTCTTTGAATTTCTCTCTCTAGTGGTTCTATCTAGCGAGTACAGACTGTAGTCGCTATCTTTAAAGAAATATATATTCATGTATATGTTTTATTTAATAATAATTCGCTGAATGGGGCAGCTGTTTTCACTCAATTTAACAGCGGTGCGGATTTATAAGAATAAGCAATTAAAGAAGCAGCATTTTACTTGTTCTAATGCCCTAGGCCCTTTCACGGCAGCCAAATGGGGTGAATTAGCATACAGGTTAAAAAATGAGTAATCAGATAATTCAAATTATTCGAAAATGTAGGCAAAAGTTCAAAAAGTTTACTATGATATACTAATTCGTGCTTGTTTTTACTCCTTTTTAGTTTTCTTGTATCCTCTAGATGCATCTTCTTCTATTTGTCGACTCCTCTCTATAGTTGGTCAGGTGTACAGGGTATTTGGTCTTTCCTGCTGCTGTCCAGGTTATAAGGGTCTGTTTATTAATTGTGCCACTTTTTGGCCCTTATCTGGCTTGAGTGTGTCCATCCATCCGTCCATCCGTCCGTCTGTTGTTGCCACATGAAAAATGCCCTTTGCTGTCATAAGTTTAACAACAATTACCTGTGCAACTGCCGCCGCTTTTGACTACCTGCGGCTTTTTTCAGTTCGCTATCTTAATAAGAAATCTTAGAAAAAAATACCGAAAAGAAAAAAGAAGCATATAAATATCGCTTAACATGTTTCTAGGGCCGTAGAAAAAGCCCTTAGCCGCAGTCAAGCCCAGGCACTTGCCACATTTTCGTATGAATTTAATTTTTTAGTCGTTGTTTATTATTATTGTTGTTGTTGTTGTTGTTACTATTGTCTCATTTGCATGTTTTTCACTTAACCCCGAAGCAACGCGTGAGTTTTCACTCCAATTCACAAGCTGAAAATGCGGCAACAATCTGCGGGTGGCCCAACAGCAACAGTTGCTACTGCAGCACCAATCTCAAATTGTCGCATAACTACACTGAGCAAAAGAAGAATAAACAAAATATTAGTTGAATTGAAAGTTCAAAATTAATATTTAAGAAAATACAAAATTATTAACTATAAAATTGATTCTTTATAGATCTTTTTACAATAATAATGTTTGATTAAATTCTAGCTCTGATTAATTATAGTCTTGGAATTTTTGCCGGTGTAACTGACCCTGACATTTGTAGTGACATGGCCGAAATAAAAGTTGTTAAAAAGCGGCGTTTCGCATTTGATGTGTGAGGGTGCAACATGTTGCTGTTGTTGCTGTTACTGCTGGTGCTGTTGCTGTTGCTGTTGCTGTTGCTGCTTCTGCCACTTGCTGACATCACGATACATGGGCCAACATATTTATTTAATTATTTATGTTTTATGCCCAGAGTTTTTGGTCTTGGTCTAATTATTGCAGACAAGTTGGTGCTGGTCGCTGGCGGGGGAACAGGGTGACATGACTTGTTGTATTTGTGACCTGTAGTGTTACCTGTTGTATTACCTGTAGCTTGCCTTGATCCATTGTTGTTGTCTGTTATCAGGCTGCAGTTGTCAGTGCAGCTAATTGAATATGCATCACATTTGTGGAAAACTCATTTTCCATTAATGTTTTCCGCAGTATTTTCACGCCAACGCCCATTTGGCAGCAGCACCTACAAAATACAGGGTGTTTGCCCTTGTTGTCTCTGTAGTTGCTTGACTTTATTTCATTGTCAAATTTGCAGCTCGACTGTACGTTGACCGCAGACGTTGACTACGGACAGATACTGAGTGATAGAGAAGAGGTAGGACGGACAGACGGACGTGGGGCAAGGGACAGACAAAGTGCGACATCTAAATAAAAATTACACAATTATTGGGCAAGGCAACATTATATTCAATTGCGCCAACTGCGACGTCAACTTCGCTGTCAGTCATTGCGTTGGCGTTGGCGTCGACGTCGACGTCGGCGTTTGAGCGTGCCATAAAAGCCTTGAATTAATTATAAATCTAAGCCTATGCCGGCGGTCATAAATAAACTAGACACAGAGCAAACAGCAGCACCAAATGGCAACAACAACAAACAACAGTGGCAATACCCAAATAATAATAATAATATTAAATTATATACAAACACACGAAAAGATACAAGCAATTGAATACTCTAACATAAATTGGATAATATATATACTTGGAGTTGAATACTATAAAACGAACGATCGTACTAATCTATATTTTATTATCAAATTTAACTAAATTCTTTCCGATTAAGTTCGAAGTGTTTTGGGTTTTTTTTTTTTTTTTTTGTGTTGATTTGAATCTGTTGTAATTTATTATGGCACCTTATAGATAATATCACAGTTACATGTCGTTCTGTTTCTGCCTATTTCTGTCATTTCGATTTACAAATCGGCGCATTACATGATCAAATTCCGAGAATGCTCGAACTCCCTAACAACAAACTGAGTGTGAGTCTCAGTGTGAGTCTGAGTCTGAGTCTAAATCTGACCTGTTGACAAATGGGAATTACATGCAATTAGATGAGAACTGATGATATCTGCTAATTTCGTGTTTAGTTCATTTTTTATCGTCAAACTAAATCTATGCTTAACGCTATTAATATGCCCTATATACTCATGGATTGGGTTTAGGGTATGCCCTCAAACAGCAATGATTGCAATTAAAAAATATTCACTCTATCGTCTGTAGGTATATCTATGGCTGTCTATAGTGCGTCTAGTCCAATGACACGACTTGAGCAGCTATATATATTTTTGAGACGCATGAATAATGCTTGTCGATTTGTTGCTGTTGCGGTTGTTGTAGTTCTTCAAGTTGTTGTGGTTGTTGTAGTTGTTGTTGCGGTGGCGGCGGCGAGTTTAATTGAATATATAAATCACGCGTGTGTGCATTCATAGACAGATCATAGACAGTTTCGCCGCAGTTTTACCCCATTTGGTCGATAGATAGATAGATATTGTGGCTTTTCTAGCTCTGAATTGCCTGCTATATTTTCTATACGGTTTTGGGCCTGTCATGTCATGTGTCAGGTTTGGGGGCGACTAACTGCGAGAATTGTGGCATAGCAATCATTGGGTGGAGTGCAGAGTACAGCAACAAAGTTGGAGATACAAGATATTAGATGCAAAAGATATTGAAGCAAACGTGCAGATACAAAGATACAAATTCATACAGATAGAGTACAATATGACAGAGATTCGAATCAGAAGTTGGAGATTGGAGATACCGAGGTTCGCATACCTAGATACACCTCAAATTGTATAGATTGAAAGAAGCAACTATGAAGAATCTGACAATTGCCATTATATAGATTCATAAGTACAAGAACGTGCGCTGATTGCTTTTGTTTAGCAACGGAAACAAATTGCCAGAAAAATATTGGCAATTTGAATTAATGCCAAACCAAGTAAAAGATTCAAATCGAATCCGACCTCGCGGCCTAGTCGAATTAGCTGCGTGCCTAATTATCAACTGTATAGTATAATATATACTTATACAATGTATAACCATGTTTTTGTTGTTGTGTGTATTTGCTACTTTGGTTGGCCAACGCCCAGAGTTGGCGGTCTGCTTCTAATGGCTTACTGACAGCTCAATTTGTTATGTCATAACACTACACACACTGAGAAAACAAACAAAAAATACGAATAAGAAATACAATTGCGCATCTCTGACTTGATTCTGTGGTATTTGCCTAGAAGAAGGTTTATTTTTTATTTTTGGAGATTTCAAATTTGTTTAACTATTTGGCGTATTTGTTTAAAAAGATCTTGAAATTGTAAAGCCATGAGGCTGTTTCGAGCAAACGGAGCTACCAGCTTTACGCATGAGAGTCGAGCTTAAAGACACTGTAAGAAAAAGCTAGTTGGTACATTATCGACAGATTTGAAGTGCATTTTCCACTAGGCAATATTATTTTGAACAGTGTAGTTAATTTGCTCTATCCATTGCTCAAATATTTAAGGGCAATTCTACGAAATGTTTTTGAACTCTGTTTGACCCACAGCGAAAATCTAATTAAATGTATGCTTGTTACATACAAACAAACATGGAATATACAGCACACTCACTGACACACACATACACATAAATATTTAGTTAAAGGCATTAATTAAATCAAAATCAAACGTTTAGATGTCTGCCTGGGCCCAACACGTGCAAATGAGCCGCGTCCCAGCGTCTGGCCATCGAAAAGTCTAACTCCAAGTGTAAGAGTGTATCCGAGAGTGAGTGTGGGACAGTCAAACAGACAGACAGACAGACAGATAGGCCAACAAACAAACAAACATGACAAACATTGGCAACAGACAAACAACAGCCAAAAGTCGTTAAGGCTCTTTGCATTCACTGTTGCAAATATTTACGTAAATCTTTGCAACACCAACATGACAGACACGGAGTTCCCAGTCCCAGTCTGAGTCCAAGTTCCACTCTAAAACGCAATGCGTCAGGCACAGACTTATTCCTTCTGACAATAAAAAAATGGAGAGGATAATTAAAAAAATATATGTGCTATCACATGCGAAACTTGTGGCAATTAATTTGACGCCTCTGACAAAAAATGGCTACATATGTTGCTTATGCTATAAGAAAAAAAAACACAGGGTCTAAAAACATCAAAGTTTTTCAAAATAAAAATCTGTATTCTTTCACATAACGAAACTTTGATGCTCTATTTATTTAAAGAGACGTATGAATTTAAAACTTAAATAAGAAATTTTCAATATTATAATCTAGAAATATATTTCATTTATAGGACAATTTTTACAATAAAAGTACTTTATTTCAATCGAAGGGCAAACTGTTAGCAGAAATCGATGTACTCTATGGAAATGACTAGTAGTGAGTCATATGGCAAATAAAGTATGACAGTTCGTGACAAAAATGTAATATTGCCGCTCTAAAGAGTAAAAAGACAGAAAATTGTATGCAAAATCCATTTTAATTGCTAAACCAAATATAGAGAGAGCGAGTGAGAGATATAGACCGAGAGAGAGATGGAGAGACGGGGAGAGGGAGAGAGTAAAAACAGTGCGTGTGGCATGGGAAATGTAAAACGGATCGACTGATATATAGTATCTGGTGGAGCTTATGCCATGCCATGTGTGTTTTTGTCGTATCTATGACGTTGGTGTGACTCTGTCTATCCGTCTGTCCGTTCGTCAGTCTGTCCGTTCGTCAGTCTGTCCGTCTGTCTATTCGCTTTGTCTGTTTCTGTTTGCACTGAACTTGCCACTTGCAACACGCGATTGGCAGCCAACGACAGTAAACCACAAAGTGGCAACAACTTGGCAACTTTGCACATTTGTTGCTTTTATTGTTGTCGTTGTTGTTGTTGTTGCTATTGTTGCTGTTGTTGTGTATTTAACACTACACAACAAACAGGCGTAACACTAGCCAACAAAACACTAACATTGAACTGCATATTTGTCCAAACTAATGAGACTTTTCACAACTTGGCGCGCCAGCTAAACAGTTGCTTCTATGACTATCACTACCCATGTCTGACAGTCTGGCTGTCTGTCGGTGTAGCTGTCTGTCCATGTGTCTTGGGGCAGCACAGCATGAAGTTGTCCACACACATAACATTGCAGACGGAGGCGCCTCCGTCAAGTCAAAACCAGCCCGCATACTAGAATGCATTATGGGAATTTTGTGGCATTTTCATTAACAAGTTTCTCACAGCGTCACATGTGCGCATGTGTGTGTGTGTGTGTATCTGTATCTGTGTGTGTGCTAGATCTACACACATGTTCGTGTGTGTACCAGTTGCGTCAGTTTTTGTGGCAAATTTTTAATTTGTTGGCGTTTAACATGCGCTTAATGTTGCGCATATTTCAAATGCATATATTTAACTACTCCCAACTATATGATATCGTTTGATTGACACCGATATGTGTTTATTATATATAGATTCTATATGTGACCACCTTATAGCTAGAACACTTTATACATGCGTAGAATGCGTTCATTTTGTGGTATTCGAGGTATACCTATATATGAACAGAGTACACAAAAGGCGCTTTATCAAATGATAAAAATAAGACAGACCATAAAAATAATATAGATATATATATAGAAAAGTAGAGAAACGTTAGCAGACTGGGCTGTTCGAGAGTGATTCACTACTTTTCATACAATGCATTATAACAGGGTTTTAAAATTATAGAATAAAAGAAAGTTTTATTTTATACTATTATATTGTTAAGACAGAACTTTCTGATTGACGGATTAGTATAATTATGGTATAATAAGAAGCGGAAGTCGTTTTAGGTTTAAGGTGGAATCTATTATTATATTATATATTTATACGAAAGATATCTCAGGCTTGTTTCTAGAAAGTATTCCCTAAAGAGGTTCAACCTACAGTTGAGTGGATGGGTGCTTGGAAATACATAGATTTTTGATGATGTTCAAGGCATCTGCGCATAATATTATGTGTTTATAGGTTTAATGCTTTCGTTATGCATTAGTTAACTATTTATGCATTTGGTCTTAGCCATGCAAGTGCTCATTTAGTTTATGAATTTATGATTTGTAAATTTTGCAAGGAATATTTCATGCACTTTATGGTTATGTTTCTTTTTTCTTTCGTTTTTTTTTTTTTCATTCGTTTTTGCCCACTTGCATATTATGATCTGCAGCTCAAGATATTTGTGCTTTTTTCTTCTGCTTCTTCTACGCTTCGCTTTTTTATTTGAGATAATTTGCAGCTGAGTGAGCTGAATGTCTGTCTGTCTGTCTGTCTGGCTGTAGTTGTAGCTGTAGCTGAGGTTGAGGCTGAGGCTTTAGCTTTGGCTGTAGCAGCTGGCGCAGCAAATTTATTGCCAGCCGAAAAACACTGAAGAAATAAAGTAAATCCAAATAATTTTTTTGGTTTCTTTTTTTTTTTTTTTTTTTTTGAGGGGTATTATGTATGCTATGGGGAGGCAGAGAAGAGAGGCGATGAATGTGCCCCGCCTGGGCGCTTGCAATTAATTAACGGCAATGAAAGATGTTGGTGCCGTTGCCTTTATGGCACAACTAATGTGTCTTGTGTGTGTGAGTGAGTGTATGAGTGTATGAGTGAGTGTATAAGTGTATGAATGTATGTTTGTGAATGTGTGAGTGTTGCTTTTGTTTCGCTTTTATGTTGCAGTAGCAGTAAAGCCGCATTATGCTTGTGCTTTCCTAATATACCCTGCAGTCCTTCAAACTGACCAGAAACGGCATGATTAGTTTGTGTTTTTATTGCTGGGGTATACATGGTTAATTATATAGATTATTATGGGCAATGGGTATTAGGCAATAGGGTATGTTATAGTCGAACGAGCGTTTTAACTGTTTTTCTTGTTTTATTCTCATGTCTCTGGCCAATGTCTGGGCTAATTTTCTATTTATTTGACCACACATACAGAAGGAACGTGTGTGCGATGTCTGTAGTTGCTCAATCAGTTTAATTTATGGGTTCCTTGCACTTTCAGTCAAAGATAGATAGAGAGACAGAGACACACATAGTGAGAGACCGAGAGAGAGAGAGAGAGAGAGAGAGAGCGTGAGAGACCGAGAGAGAGAGAGAGAGAGAGAGAGAGCGTGAGAGAAGGAGTGCAGGAGAGTCGAAGGCAGGGATCTACAGTGGAGTCTTGAGGCCAACTGAAAAATATGCAACTGCAGATATTGTCAGTGTGTTTAAGTTAAAGTCAGTCTTGGTAGTTAGAGCTAAAGTTTAAGCATTCTTGACACACCCATTGCCATATAGACAATACGAACTAGTTCGAAATAGAACTCAATTGTATTTGTACTACATTTGCAACTTGTCTTGGCCTCATCAACTTTTGCAATTGACTCTAATGACATTCACGTTTTGCTGTTCAATCTGTGGCATTTCGGTTGCCAATTGTCTTTGTACCCCCTTTGTCCCTCAGTCGCTCTGTCCCTCTGTCCTTCTGTCTGTCTGTTACTGCTTGCCACTTGTGGCACACGCCTGCTACCGACTCGCAACTGAAGTTGTCTCTTTTGTTGCAGTGTATATTTGAAATGGAGGTGGGGCTGCTGCTGCTTCTTGTGCGTGCTGCTCTTGTTTCTTTAACTGCCAACCGATCTGGCATTTTGCTGTGATTTATGTGGCAATTGTTATTGTGTCTGCCCTGTAAAATAATGGTAGGTCGAACGCTTTGTATACTAGTCTATATACAAGCAAAACCTAAAAGTTAATTCGTCTAGTTAAAGTGATGAATTTAGGTTTTATTTTAGAGAAGTTGTATATTAGAATATCATTTAATTGATCTGATTAGTTGTATCTGTAGTTCTACAGCGTATCTTCTAGTCGTATACTTGTCAGTATTTCGTTTTACATTTGTTTATACAATTGCATGTGCCTGCCTCAACAACATGTGGGCAAATTGTTGTTATTTACCGCATTTGAATGAGTTCGTGTCTAGGTCTACGAAATACACTATTATTTAAATGTTTCAGTATTACAATTGTATTTATTGGCACTATTTTTAGCACTAAATATAACAATAATAAAATATTGCATATGAATTTGCTGTGGGCTTGAACAGAACACGATCCAAGCAGCAAAAGATACAAATGTATCTATGTATCTTGCGGTGTCTGGTAACTGGAGAAATGTCTCTAGTTACATATTATATCTATAGTAAAGCTGAACAAGTACATTATTTATGCACAAAACTACGTAAATCACAGTCTCCCTCTCCTTCTCCATCTCTCTCTTAGCCACAGGCGCTGTGACCATATATCTCTCTCTCATTCGCGCTGGCATAATTTGCGCAAATAATTTGAGCTGAAAAATTATGAAATTCTGTGCGCTGTTTAGTTGAGAGCGCAATTTGATATGCAGCTGAAGATTGCACTGCACAGATATGGGATATAAAACGGGTTGTCCAATATATCCCATATCGAGTAGTCCAACATTAATAAGCGTAGATCAGCAGCAGCAACAATGTTTTCCTTTCGGTGTCTCACATTACATTTAACAACTTGTTGTGTTTGCCTGAAAATTGTTTATAGCATTTAATACCATTAATCAATTTGCAGTCAACAACGAGACGACGCGACGGTTTTTTTTTTTTTTTGGTTTGGTTTCGATGCGCCCCAACCGATTTGCGGTCACTTTTAGTGGGAGCAGAGCAAAGCAGCACAGCTTTATAGCGAGTGTTTACACTGGGAGTACTCGTTTTCAATTTTCCATTTTCCTCATTTTGGCCACTTTTCCAGCTGCTGCTGTGACAGACACCCACTAAATTGTACATTACCCAATTAAATGAACGTAAACGTTATAATTTCGACAAGGCAAATGACTTATATTAGTTCAATTTATCTTCGTGTAAAGATCAAATTAAATGCATTTACAATTTGTTAAAATTTAAAATATTTAAGTAAATGCATTTTATATGTAATATGTTTAAATACATGTATTTAAAATGTCTGCATCAATGTTTTGTTGGCTGGAAGTCGAAAATGGTGAATAAGTTTTGAATAAAATAATTTGATTATTCGATTTGGTTTTATGGATTTAACTTTGGCATTTGCGGCTATGCAATCGCAGCCCTGGTAATCTGTACGCCTCTCCACTTCAATTACAATGATTCATTTTGTATTTGATTTTACTTGCGGCACTTGAGGCTACAAATTGGCAGGTAGTAGCTTTCCAAAGGCTTAACTGCAACAGCAGCAGCAGCAGCAGCTGCTGCAGTTGAGCCCTAGGGCGGGTATGGGCGTGGCCAGACAGAGAGATATGGATAC
>JBANCZ010004493.1:0-10153 GCA_037040025.1 Sphaerogastrella javana | reverse complement strand
ATATATATATATATATATACATATACTGTCTGAGAATTAGCAAGATATTCTTAGAATATCGGAAATGAACGACTTCAGCATATCACGTGAATAGCAATAATATTTTGGCAATACTTGATAAATTTTTAGCAAAATAAATCTAAATTTCATACACGCTCTTATCGTTTTTATCGTAATTATATTTTAATTTTTTGTTTGAAGAGCTCATGAGTGGTTCCGATTTATTGTGAGTCATACAATTTTGGGTAAGTTTCTAATGTGAAAAGTTTATACTTTTAGATATAAAAGTTTTATTAAATAAATTAACGAAAGTGAACAATTAATGGAAAGGAATTTATTCGTATACCAAAAGCTTGACTTTCGACGAAGAATAGATCTAGAAATATCGAAATATCGAAAAATTATAATATAGCTTATTAAATGTCATTGTGACTCATCGATATTTCGATTATGCACAGCTAAAATGCAAAGCCATAATTTTAAAATTAGATCATATTTTTATGATAAGAGGGTTTTAATCATATTTATGACGCAGATCAAATTTAAATTCATCGTATTAGTATATAGAAACAATACTAATATGAGAGGGCTCTGAATTTAGTCTGACTTAGAGTAAACTTTGGTTTAAATATAGAACTTAAATTTAACCATAAATCATAAAAGTAATCAAGTTGAGTTTAAGTTTTTACTAGTGTTTAGGCTGGGTATACAAACATGCGATATGGTTGGAGTGTGAGTAGACATAAACATATGTGAACGTTTCGTCAGATGTCAAAGTCCCCCTAGCTGGTATGGCCAGTTACGAAGAGAACCCTTCGGGGTTTGGGGGTTGCTCAGTAGCCGGCATACATATATAGCACACTCACACACACACACACTCTCACACACACACTCACACACACACATAGCGGGCTGTCTCTCCGCTAATTGCGGCTAACAATTTCTCCGATACAAACAGAGAGGGCTCTCGCTCTGCCCATGCCAAAGACACCGACTGAACGACTGAAAGAGAGAAAGAGAGAGAGAGAGAGAGCGGGCAAAAAAAATTCCAAAAAAAAAGGAAAAAAAATGCACAAGCAGCTGACACTGTCATATCGCTACGGTAGCATGGCTAAGCAATGATGGATATATATTCATTTTGGCTATATACACTACATATGTATGTATACATATGTATATGTGTATGGCTGTGACATGGTATAGTATAATACCCTGCATCGTCAGCATATTCGACCCAGTCGATTCAGTCTTTGCTCGGCCATCAATCGCAACAGTTTGCCTAGCCAAGTGTGTGCATACTTTTGTACCCAATGTTCTGGGTCAATCGACTAAACGAAATTCTCTAACAAAATACACCAACAAAAATCTCATATCGCTGCAACAAAATTTGGAAAATTGCATTGCGATTGCGTCAGTTGCTCAGGCGAGTTTTGCCAAATTTTTGGTGGCCAACACGTGTTGCCGGTGCTGTGTGTGTGTGCGTGTGTGTGTGAGAGTGTGTGTGTGTGTATTTTTGCTGGTGTTGCAGTTGCGCCAATTTGTTGCAAAAGAGAGCACATTCGAGGTCTTTTTTTGTGTTGTTCTTGTTACGCATTTTTTTGCCCATTGAGCAACGTATTGCTGCGCATAAAGCGTACACGTCACCGTCACAGAGAGAGCAGCAAAAACCGAGAGAGGAGAGTGAGAGAGAGAGTGGGAGAACGGGAGCGGGAGAGAGCGAACGCAGCGTGAAGCCGGCAGAACTCATCACGCGACACGCAACGAAAGAAAGCATACACATAAACGCAGAAATCGCACAATTTCATTAGTGATTCATTGGCAGCGCCAGAGGCAAGAGCTCTGCTCTGCTAGTTTTCAACCACCGGAACAGTCGGGCGCGCTGAATTCGACGTAATTGCAGTAATTGACAAAACGTTTTTGCATTTTATTCAAATTATTCATAAATATGGGCTACGATGAGGTTATTGTGCAATTGGGCGATTTTGGACGTTATCAGAAAATCATATTTCTGCTGATTGGACTAACATCTATACCGGTTGCATTTCACAAGCTCGCTGGAGTTTTTCTATTGGCCACACCGGATTCTCGTTGCGCTTTGCCCTCTGATCCGCTGATGAATAACAGCTATGAGCTGCCGGCAGAGATAAAGCAGCTGGCCTATCCGAAATATGGGAAGGAGAACTGCGCCTACTTTGAGCTCCATCTGGATGAAAACGGCAGCTATTATAGGACAAGCAATGAGTCGCAAAGTTGCACACGGTATATCTATGATAGCTCCAAGTATCAACATACCGCTGTCACGGAGTTTGAGCTGGTTTGTGGCCGTAAATTTTTGATTGCCAGCAGCGATGCCATGTTCATGCTGGGCGTACTCCTGGGCAGTTATATATTTGGACATTTGAGCGATGAGTATGGACGTAAGCCCATCTTTTTTGCCTCGCTTGTCATACAGGTGATCTTTGGCATTTTTGCCGGCGTGGCACCGGAATACTTTAGCTATACGTTCGCTCGACTCGTGATTGGCGCCACCACATCCGGCGTTTTTCTGGTGGCCTATGTGATTGCCATGGAAATGGTGGGACCCGACAAGCGTTTACATGCTGGCATTTTTGTCATGATGTTCTTCTCCGTGGGCTACATGCTGACCGCAGCATTTGCCTACTTTATACATGATTGGCGCTGGCTGCAGATAGCTCTCACATTGCCGGGATTATTGTTCATGTGCTACTATTGGATTATACCTGAGTCCGTGCGCTGGCTGTTATCCAAGGGTCAGAAGGAGCGTGCCATACAGATTATACAAAATTCTGCACGTTTTAATCGAGTGACGATCACAAATGAGGCACTGAATACGCTGCTAGACGATGATTGCAGCTGCCAGCAGGAGCAGAAGCTCCAGCAGTTGGAGCAGCGTAAGCCCTCCGTGTGGGATCTATTCCACTATCCGAACTTGCGCCGAAAAACGCTTGTCATCTTCTTCGATTGGCTGGTATGTACTGCCGTCTATTACGGCATATCCTGGAGCACCAACAATTTGGGCGATAATGGCTTGCTGAACTATGTCATCTCTGGGGCTGTGGAGCTGCCTGCCTACTGTCTCTTGCTTATTACGCTCAATCGCTGGGGACGACGCTCCATACTTTGTGGCTGTATGCTGGTTGCCGGCGTTTCTCTGCTTGTCACTGGGATTGTGCCACAGGATATGAACTGGTTGATTATTACATGCGCCATGGTGGGTAAGCTGGCCATCACGGGCTCCTATGGCACCGTCTATCTGTTCTCGAGTGAACAGTTTCCCACTGTGGTACGCTCCGTGGGCATGGGCGCCGCCTCGATGGTCTCCCGTCTAAGTGGCATAATGGCGCCTTTCATCAACAGCTTGAGCACCATCTGGCGCCCCTTGCCGCTGGTGGTCTACGGTTCCGTTGCACTGGCTGCTGGCTTCCTGTCCCTGCTGCTGCCAGAGACACTGAACAGACCGACGCTGGAAACTATTGCCGATGGCGAACGCTTTGGCAAGAAGCAGCACAACGTTGTCTACCTGGAGACAGTGGAGACTCAACCGCTAAATGCTGCTGTCGTGGCCAATGGCAAGAACCACAAATTCTAGGAAAAAAAGATGCGCAAACACTCAACGAAACACTTCCGCAAGCATCAAATCGAAAAAAAAGCACAGGAAAAAACTTTTTGAACTTGTTGCTTGTTGGCGGTCGTTGCGGTTAGGTCGACTGTTGTGTGCGCTACACGGAATGCTGGGTAGCTACCTTAAATGACTCCTATGATATATAACAATAATTTATTAGTTATGCACAACCCTGAACCTTAGCACGATTTTCCTAAATTTAGTTCCATTAAAAGACAAAGTATTATATTTCTGTAATCTCAAATGCATGCCAAAAACCAAATGAAAAAAAAAACCCAAAAAAAAAGAATGACAGAAATATAGAGCTCATAGAAAGGGGTTAGCACAAACCTAAAAAATTCCATTTACTAAGGCTTAAATATGTGTGCATGTGTTTTAGAGCAAGTGATATAAAGTGAGCAAAAAAGAGTTTAGACTGTGATCCATATTTGTGATCTCTTTCTCTTTATTATCTGATCTGATCTGCTCTGTGTGATCCCTGATGAAATTCTATGACTCTATATTATGTATGTATGTATTTATACTATGTTTATTGGTTAATTGTACTTGTACTTGTACTTAAATAATTACTGCACTCTAACGAATTTTTTAGTAGAATTAAAATCAAAAGACAACTACAAATGCTAGCAAAAACTTAGTGTACTTATCTCTATGTACTTATACATATATTTTAAAATTCGTACTATATTTCTATTTTGTATTTTCTGAGAGCCAAAGTAAATAAATATACTATACTATTCTGACCTATGAACAGTCGTATTTTATATTTGAATTTTCAAAATACACAAACTATATTTTTAAATTTTTTAAACGGAAGCGATCGTTATCAGTAAACGCTAAACACGTGACTGACTACAGTATCACATTGAGTTAATTGTTTTCTATAATTTTCGTACAAGTTTACAGCATATGTTCAAATAAGTAATGCACCCAGAAATGCAAGTGTTGTATTCGAACAATACTTAATTAAGTTTCCTATATCATACAAAACGTCTATAGATCTAGACAGTTATGACTGTAAATTTGTATCATCTGAAACTGAACAAAGTATTCAGCTACGATGGGAGTTTTAAACATTAAATCGGGTATAATGAATTCTTTTACAATTGTTAGCTAGAATTTATTTTAGATTATTCGGATAAAGAGTTATCATTTTCACTAAACTAAATTTAGATTTAGTATGAATTATTCAACTGTTTCATAAATATTTAAAACGATCGCTAATACAAAATTAACTTAAATCTTATTAAAAACAATTTTTTTTTTTTAAATTGAATTAACCTCTGAGGATTGTATATAAGTTCTTGACCGAACAATTTTTATAAATTTCATGTTATAATGTTTACCCAATCGAGTGATGCCCCTAATATTATTACTTGTATAATATTAAACCTTTTCAGCCTATCAGCTTCAATATACACTATAGTGTGCAACCTTGAGCGATCAGTTTAGGAGTGCATTGTTTACTACTATTCTTACGATGAGATTCATTTGTATTATTAGCAAATAAATCTAGTCAGACGTTTTAAGTACGGTCTAACACAATATGAAGCTTATTTTCATTCATTGTTATTCATATTTGCATAAACTTCAAGTAGTAAATTGTGGCGTGTAATTGAAAATGCTAAAAACTAACAACAAACTGCGAAGAGAATCAAAAATAATGGAAGAGAAGTAAAGAGAGGAGAAGAGCAAAGAGTAGAATGTTAAGTGATAAGAGTTTTTGTGTAAACAGAGAACCGTAGTACAGCCGAGAGTGAGCGCAGCGAGAGGAAGAATAGCTCTTGCTGGTATGGTATAGCTAAACATTAGGTTCGCATAGATCGTGCACGTTTTGTGGATAAATGCCAATTGGGCAATGCATCTGATGCATGATCGCACACTTCGGGCCTAAGGGAGCGATGAGATGTATTGTTGCAGAAGCAGGGATGAAATTTTTGGTGCTCAGCTGCTGCAGTTTTTCCAAAAAAGAAAAGGTTTTTCATTTCAAATTCAATTTACCTGAATTGCGATTTTTCCCTGTGCTACAGGGTGGAAATGCTATGAGTGCCAGAGTGTATAGATTATGGTTCGGTGCGAAGTTAGATAGTAATGTTGACGTTGACGTTGACGCTGACGCTGGCGATGTCGTTTTCAGACAGTCTCAGTTCTTGAGAAGTCGCTGCACAGCGCACACACTCTTAGTCGCTAACTGGCGCAGATCGCGAGCGGTTGTTTCAAGCGCTAAAACGTCGAATTAAATTAAATTTGTTTACATATTTATATATAGATAAATGTATATATACATGGCTAGTCTAATTCGCATTGCATATTGATAAAGCTATAGCACTATTGCCTAATCGAAACAGGCTTAAACTGGCACACGCGACGTATGCGTAACGGGCCTCAATACAGAACGAGTTGTGCACCTTTTGGGCGGCACAGAGCGAGACTGAAAGTGAGTGAAAGAGTGAGGGAGAGAGAGCGTGTTAGTGGGGTGAAGCGAGATCATTGAACCTCGAGCTCAACGTGTTTCGAATCATACGACACCGACATCAACACCGACACCGTGACAAGCACTCATCGCCGTGATTAGCAATCAGTATATATCAGCATAATCATTATCATTATCATAATCAGCCATGGGCTACGACGACGTTATCACCCACCTGGGTGAATTTGGCCGCTATCAGAAACGCATCTATTTACTGCTCTGTCTGCCAGCTATTGTGTGCGCCTTTCACAAGCTTGCCGGCGTTTTCCTGTTGGCGCGACCGGAGTTCCGCTGTCGCTTGCCCCACGAGGATGCCTCCACCGCACGGTTCGAGTCACTGCCTCGTGATCAGTGGATATTTTCCTATCCAAATGACAGTGTAACGGGCAAGTCAGATACTTGCAGGTACTTCAATTTGGACTATACCGGGACTTATCCGAGTGGTAATCAGTCTGTGGCTTCACAGGACACGATCGAGTGTAGCAGTTATCTGTATGATCAGTCTAAGTACCTGAATAGTGCAGTCACTGAATGGGATATGGTCTGCAGTCGTAGTTTGTTGAGTGCCACCAGCGATTCACTGTTCATGGTGGGCGTGCTGCTGGGTAGCTTCTTCTTTGGCCAAATGTCAGATAAGTTGGGACGCAAACCAACCTTCTTTGCCTCGCTGGTCATACAGCTGATCTTTGGGGTAATAGCTGGCGTGGCACCCGAATACTTTAGCTACACTATATCTCGTTTGATTGTGGGTGCTACCACATCGGGAGTATTCCTGGTAGCCTATGTCATAGCCATGGAAATGGTAGGCTCATCCTATCGCCTCTTCGCTGGCGTGGCAATGCAAATGTTCTTCTCCGTTGGCTTCATGCTCACCGCAGGCATTGCTTACTTCATTCACGACTGGCGCTGGCTGCAGATTGCACTCACACTGCCCGGATTGCTGTTCATGTGCTACTACTGGATCATTCCGGAGTCGGCACGTTGGCTGCTGTTCAAGGGACGCAAGGAGCAGGCGTTCGTCATCATTGAGAAGGCGGCCAAGGAGAATAAAGTGGAGATTCCCAGTGAGATCTATGAGCAGCTTATTGTCGAGGCAGAGGAGAAGAAAAAGGCCGATGAGCTGGTTGCTGCACAACCCACGGCATCCGTGTTCGATCTGCTCCGGTATCCGAATCTGCGCCGTAAGACCCTTCTCATCTTCTTCGATTGGTTTGTCAATAGCGGAGTATACTATGGCCTTTCCTGGAATACCAATAATCTGGGCGGCAATCAATTACTGAACTTTGTATTCTCGGGTGCCGTGGAAATACCTGCCTACCTACTACTGCTCTTCACGCTGAACAGGTGGGGACGTCGCACCATACTCTGTGGCACCATGTTGGTAGCAGGTATAAGTCTGCTGTTGACCATCATAGTACCAAGTCAGCTGAATTGGCTTTTGATTACCTGTGCCATGATTGGCAAATTGGCCATCACTGCTTCGTATGGCACTGTGTACATCTTTACCGCCGAACAGTTTCCCACAGTGGTGCGGAATGTGGGCCTAGGCGCCTCCTCCATGATGGCGCGCATCGGTGGCATACTGGCGCCGTATTTGAATCTATTGGGTGAAATCTGGAGACCACTGCCACTGGTCATTTGTGGTGCCTTGTCGTTGACAGCTGGCCTGTTGTCCCTTCTACTGCCGGAGACGCTCAATAAGCCTATGCTGGAAACAATCGAGGATGCTGAGAATTTTGGGAAGCAGCGGCGGAACTCCTCGTTTGCCGAGGAGGAGCTGAAGGTCATGATAAATGGTAAAAATGGACACAAGGCGTCGAGTTGATATCTCACACCAGCTCCGTCGATTTGAACGAATTTTTAAGAATTTGCATTTAATTTATTCGTTGAAACTGTACAGATATTATACTCATATATATATTTATATTGTATATGTAAAAATTCCTTAAAATTAATGCAATTCCAGCTGCGTTGCGTTTGCTTAAACTCAATTTTATATTTATACAATTATCCATATAAAATAAATAACAAAAAAAACCCAAATAAGAAAAAACAAACTGAAAGCAATGAACTTTCAAGTATGTTTGTTTATTTTATTCAGCGTCTTACACTTTTATTTTTATTTCAGTTTGGATTCGCTTTACATGCGATAAGCTCAGAGCAGGCGGCCTCCCAGTAAATTGGGTCTCTAGGTGGAGGCTTTAGACTTTGACTGATAACGCTAGGCACATGAACCCGCTACCGAGTGCAATTGTCTCAGCCTCAAGTGCATTTCACTATGTAACAGAATACTCATTCTAATTAATTTTTTAGAAATTCAGAAATTTAACTGGCATGCATTACAAGCTTATCAAAATGAAAACTCTCAGTTAATCATATCGTCTCACATGGCAACAGTTTCGGCAGTGCTTCCTGGAATTATTTTATGAATGCGGGTTATATTTTAATATAATTATACAATTTCTGTAGACTTTAATGTATAATGTATTTTCCATAATAAGGCGTTCGTCTGGTAAATAAGACTTCCCCATCCTGTCATGGTATCAATCGAGCATTTTATTTCTCTTAATCAAATCTTATCTAATGTAATTTGAGTTATTTTAAAACAATGTCATTATATTAGTACGGTTGCCGACGTTAATTCTAAATTACTAAATAATTGAACATTAATTAACGCCTGTGTTTAATGTTGACAAGTGTACTGTGACGCCTCAATGAAAATGATAGCATTCATGAAATACGAAATGTAAATTTCAATATATATTTATATAAATATATAATTAGAACATATGTGAAGATTGTTGCGCAGATTGAAATGCCGGATTTGTACTAATTATACTATAATTAATGAGTAAAAACGATAACTTGAGTTGTATAATTTTCCACTGGCTTTATATATATATATATATATATATATATGTATATATAGAATATAAACAAACATATTGAATTGCTGTTGCTTAATGCAATTGATTTACATATTTACGAAACCAAATTGAGTTCTACTTCTGCCCAGCAAAGAGATAATAATAATCTAGCTATAAATAAAAAACAATTGAAGGCTGTATTTATTGAGCTGTGCGATGCACTTGAACTTCAATTACATTATATTTATATGAATGAATGAATGAACAATCGCTGAAATGTGGGGCATACCAAGTGCTCAGGTATTAATGCGCCAGAATTAAGAGCGTTACAAAGAGCATCATTACATTGTGAGAGAAACCGAAAGAGTGGGCATTTGTTATACACTATTACATTTGTAGGTTTAATAAGAGAATACTCTTTCTGCTTGTGCATATTGAATATATATTTGCTTTGGCTTTTGTTTACTCTATTTATGTTAAAATATGAAAAATATTAAATTTAAATTAATTTGAACATGTGAAAAAAGGAAATTTACAAAGAAAAATGCCTATATTAATTTATTATTAATTAATTATTAAAATTAATTAATATTAACCCAAATGTTCGTTAACCATTATAATGGTTGACATTTTTAAAAAAACATATTTTTGCTTTATTACTACAAATTATTAGAAATATTAATATTATGTATACATAAATTATATTTTTTTAAATATAACGATGTTTAGAATTAAAATAAAATTCATTTAAAATATGTATCTTGGAATCTAGTGACAGCAACCGGCATTTCTAATTGAGTGATACTTAAATTTTAGGTCGTTCATACCTACAAAGTATATATATTCTTGATCAGGCAAAGAAGCCGAGTTGATTGAGCCATGTCCGTCCGTCTATACAGTGTGCTACAGTGATATTGATTGCTTAATGAGGTTTCCTCCAAAGTGTAAAATTGCTTGTTTGATGGGATTTTGCAAAATATTGGCTTCTCTTCCAGATCATAAATATATATACTTTTGTAGATTTTAGTAGAAGTGGCAGCCCTGGCGCGACTGTGCGTGGTTGATTCTTTTGGTGCTCTCGCGTTTTAATTTCTGAACTAACGCAAATCTACAGACTAAGTCCACACTTGTGGCAAACTTCAGTAGTTGTGCCACTGGAAAGTGCTAGTT
>JBANCZ010004492.1:0-10153 GCA_037040025.1 Sphaerogastrella javana | reverse complement strand
CCTGATCAAGAATATATATACTTTATGGGGTCTGCCACGCCTCCTTCTGCCTGTTACACATAAATCGACTTTGCACATTCGAAAATACTATATTAGCATATCAAATATTCCTATAGTGTTTTAGCTAGTTCGATTCTTAAGTTTTCTTCAGTATTTTGTTTTTTTTTTTTTAGATTCAGCTGTTATTAGACAACTCACTTCATGTTTGAGACCTTTCGGAACGAAACACGGTATTTGCATTATCATCATAACAGCAACAATTATTAACAGAATACAACAAAATCAACATCAAAACTGTTTCAAATTGTTTACAAAAGTGTGTTCAATTCTATTTCTTCGTCTTTTGTTGCACAGCATGGGGCCATTGTTGCTATATGGGGGCTATTAAAGTCGAAACTACTGTTAGCTGGCGAACAAAAGCAGAAAAATAGAAACTCTGATGAAGAAGTGTGATTTTTTATAAGATACCAAACAATATAGGTATAAACACACATATAAATAAACCTTATAAAGCCTGTGTTCTGTCTAGGTTCAGGTATTGTATAACAAACAAACAATTGGCAATTTGCTTTAATTGTGATGATGGCACAAAAAGCAGAGCAAAATCAAACAATTGAACAAAGCAAAGTAAAGCAAAGCACAGAATATTTGTGTAAACAATAAAGTTTTGGGAACCTTTGGCAAATTATGATGATAATGGCAACAAAATGACCTCAAAAACTTCAACAAACTTGACAAATGGCTTCAAATCGTTGAAAAAGACAAGATGTAGACGGACAGTGCGGAAACAAAGTGAATCCTTGCTTTTTTACTTGTCACTAGACTATCAATTTTTGGATCACAATAAAAACGCAAGCACATGATTCTCCCCATTGGGCAGCAGTCGTACTGTTTAGTTAAACGGTGTGTCAAGTACTACTCTATTAACTTTATGATGAGTAATTTCACTTAACTATCATTTCAAGCATGATTTGTTCAGAGTAAAAACATATATGCAAAGTCTTTATAAACATTTCGATGATGATGACGATCATTCGCTTTACTGATTTTCATTTCTTTTTTCTTTTTCAACTTGAATTTCCCTGTGTACCACAAGCAAAACGTTTTTCATTTCACATTTTGCTTTTCAATTGCGCTTTTTGGTTTGCTTTTTGTTTCGCTTTTTATTTCTTGCTGAATTCGTCATTTGTCAACTTTTCTTTTAATAAGCACAGAAAAACCATAAGAAAATGTTGTGGAAAAATCACAGAACAGCTGTTTGGTAAACAGCAAGGGAAAGACAGCACTAAACTTGAATGAAAATTTGTTGTGGAAAGTCATTTAATGGAGCTCTCACTATTCGCTTTTTTCGAGCGATATCATTTTGCAGTAAGTGGAGCGTGAAGTATTATAACATTGAAATCAAATTTTAACTTGCATTCGCTGCGAAATCCACTGCTATACCAAAATTCATTACTACACGAATTCAACTGGTTAACTTAATAAATTATAAAACTTTGTATAGTTTACGTTCAATTATGTAAAAGTGGAGTAAAGTATTGTATCCAAAATTATACTACTCTTTATATGAGTTTAACATAAGGGATCATACATCAATATATTACGTTATTATTTGGCTAAAACGACAGTACTTTATGATATTATACAGTATATTGGAGAGAAGACGTTAATACACGTGTTGTGTTAAACTTCACAGAATAAATAATCTAAATAGAATAAATAATAAAACAAAACATTGACATACTTGTACCTATTGTAACTCTGTATGGTAAATAATGAACGGATACCAACATCAACCAAAGATGTCTAAATGGATTTCAATTGAACCAATCTAATTTGCATTGCCAATTTCTTGAATATCTTGCAATGCAAATTAGATTGGTTCAATTGGATTGGCAAATACTTCCTCTCATATACACATTATAGATGTAAAACCGTTCATGGTTTATATTGTACTTACCTTTTTCAATACTGCGCGATGATTAATTCATTTACAAAACTATTAGTCGCCACTGAAATGAGATAAAAAGTAGAATTTATGAAAATAAAAACATTTTAATTGACTTCGTTGTAAACGAATATTTATTGAAAATATTATGTATTTTTATGAAAATAAATGCATTCACTTATCAATCAAATTGATTTAATTCACAAAATAAGTATTTGTAGATTATTAGAAAAAATACTTCTACCTTTCAAATTGAGCGTAGTATTGTCAATTTACGTTACGAATATGAATAGTGTGGGTATTCAAGTTTCTGAAGTTTGATTGTTCATACAGACAGATTAGTGCTATATCTTTAGCAAAAATTTTAAATTATCCATTTGTGCCTGGCATGAACAGTATGAATACTATTATAAATGACTGCTTCAGGTATAGGCATAAGTTCATTCCCAGAAACAATAGATAATAATTTGACTAGACTATGAATAGTTATAAAAAGAGTAATTTGCATTATAAGCGCTAATGAATATGCCAACAGAACAATCATAACCGATTGTGATTAAAACCGAATATGATTCTCTGTTATGATGAATTTACATGTAGAAAAGAATCTCAAATGAATTTTCTAGTTGTGAATTGATTTCTTTAAGCATTTTAGAAAATTTTTGCAGTTCGTTCGCGATATGATGATATATAGAGTGTATTCAACCCAATGAAGAGTAGCAACTGAATCGGTAGCCTGTTCTCAATTTAGTAACGCTCTCGAAAACGTAAAAAACCATAACCATAAAACTATTTTACAGTTAACGCAAATACAACTGTCACTCAGAGAGCGCCAGAGTTGAACCAAAAATAAAAAAAAATAAATTATGAGTGTGTGTGCGACTGTGTGTCAAATACGCTTAAAATGCAAACAAAATTTTTCAGTAAAAAATTGAACAAAAAACTTTGAAACCTAAAGAATAATATTAAGAAATAAAAAACACAAAACGATGGCACGCAAACCGGTTACAGCATAATATTATCGGTTTAAGAACCGGTTGAACTTAAAATGTATACACATATATGTTTGTGTATACAATATAAATAATATATGTACATATACCATATATCTGATATTGGCACACGTTATATTCTCTCTCTCTTACCTCTATCCCATTCTAAGCGGCTAATTCCAATCCCTGACAGTGTTAGTAGTAATATCCAAATAGTGATAGATCTAATCAGATTATATGTATTACATTTAAGATCGATTCTTAATTGTTGTTCTTGTTTATTGTTGACAGATTATCAATTTTACTAATTGACAAACGAATTCATTTCAATTTCAATTATAGATAGATAGGCGAGAAGGGATACCATTTGAAAAATGATATTTTGGGCATATCCTGATGTTGTCGTATGCTTTGTTATTCAAGAAAAGAGACGTGTATCATAGATATTTATTTCAAATCAATCTAGCGATGTTAGATGAACTAGGAAGTAACATCTATAATAATCTATACAAAGCTAATACACCCTTCTTAGGCCGCTCAAACAGCAATTATATTTGTGCTTTTGGCCACTAACTTATTAAATGAGACGCAGGAGTAATAAGCCAAAAAAAAATTACAAATAAAAAAAAAACCTGGAGAAACGGCACCAGAAGATGCAAAATTATTACCTGTCAGGCCAAGTGAGGGCTGTCCAATCTTTGCGGTCCATGTCTTTTCTTTTCTTACATTTTATTTTATAATTTTTCTGCATCTTTGACTGTTTTTTGGAATTTTTTTCATGTTGGTTATTGAAAAGTCTTCCGCTTTTGCGAATATTGCATAAACAGCTGAGAGAGGTAGTCACGGAGTCGTGGGTACATGTGGAGAAGGGTAACGGGGGCTTGGCTCTAGTGCTAATCATAAGCTGCCTGGCTGCCTATCCATTGATTTATTGGCAAATTTCAAGTTAACACTTTTCCTAAATTGAGTTATTTATTTCGCTTGCCTGCTGCCTGTTTGTCTGTTACAAGTTGCCTTGTTCCAAGTTCCAAGTTCCAAGTTACAAGTTGCAAGTCGCAAGTTGCCAATTGCAGTTGTAGGAAATTGTTGTTGTCGTAGTTGCTGTTGCCGTTGTAGTTTTTGCTATAATTTCAGCACATGAGGTCGTCACGTAGTTGGCACTACCAAACGGAACCTAGAGCATCCAACACCAGCGATAGGTTGAGCCCAAACAAGGTGATTTTGCTTTTGCTCTTGCTTTTTGCTATTAGCTATTAGCCATTAGATTTATATTCGTAGATTTTGGCAGTCGTCTTAATGAAGTTACTGATTTATGTTCTTCGATTGCCTTAAGTGATTCTGCATACTACTGCCCAATTTGATTTTTATTCTGACCGGAGTGCGGATTAGGAATAATCAAAAACTTAAATGATTATATGTATGATGTGATTATTGCTACATTGATGTACCATAGCTTGCTTGGGCAGTTTTTTCGGGTTTTCCTTCATTACCTGCAGACCAGGCATTATAATTTTCGAAATCGCAGGGAAAAATTATATTGCAATGTGTAACACAACAGTACAAATGGATGTTGTAGTGCTTTATGGATCTCTTATCTGTTCCGAGGATGCATTTACATGATTATAAATTTTAATTAAACGAAATAAAGAAATGATTGCTTTAAGAAACAATGTACTTGCCAATTTTGTCAGATATGATTTAAAACAATCGATCCATGTCACACCAAAACATCGTTCAAGAGTATCGATAAACTATCCAGCGATCGATATTTGACGTGAGTAATACTGATAAATACTAATTCGTATTTAGTGAGAGTCAGCTCCCAACAATAGTACGAACTACGAACTACGAATATGTCGATGTTCTTCGTGTTATCTCTATATAGAATTTGAGTATTCAAACTCTCAGTAGGTTGTCTACATAGCTTGATTATCGATTACCCTTCGTCGGTCGCAATTAATACAAAACAGTTTTACGTATTGGCCGGAAAAATGAAGTTTAATTCACATGAGGACTTTTGTCTTCGCTAGAAAAAAGACAAACGGCAGACAGCCGCTTTGGGTTTTCCTCAATGTTTCTTTTTCCATTTCCCATATCCAAAATCCGTTAGCCGTAAACGAACGAACAAAGTCATGGTTAGGCGCAAAATAGTCGCAAAAAAGGCGAAATGAACAGCAGGAAACAAAAAACGAAGTTGAGACTGATGAAAAGCCGTACATCAAAGGCAATGCAACTGTGCAGAAAATATTCACACCATGAATATACCGTCACATCGGCGAATAACAGAAACAGAAACAGAAAACGGCAAAAAAATATCAACTGAGTTAATTAATGTGCATTTCATGTTTTAATTAATGTTTTCTATTGATAAACACAGACAGAGAAAGAGAGAGAGAAAGACGAAGGCAGAGAAGAGGCAGAGGCAGAGATGGTTGCAGTGAAAGCTATAAACATTTGCCATTATACGTATAACATTGAACATTGAACATTTAAAAAGTAGACGCAAAGAAAGAAAAATTAAAAAAAAACAACACACTTCTACTACTACTAATCACAATAATTACACTTGAATTAATTCAATGTTAATATTTGTAGTTAGTGAATAAGCCGCAAACTTGTTGTGCGTGTTGTGCGGCCACTCATACACTCATTCATTATATGGTTTATAGTCACAAAGACACTCATATCAACTCGATTTAACTCCACTCTATTCATCTGATCGCAGTGTGTGGGCTTCCCAGGTATCCACAGGTGAAATATTGCGGGATCTATCAATGAAAGTGTCGAAGTCTGGTTGTAGTCGTGGGAAGCTCAAGTGAAGAGATGTCTGCCTTATAAGCATGACCATCACAGCACATCAAGTGCTAAATTTTCTATAATTACTATCGCTACCTAATTGCAGCCAAACTGGGAAAAAATTCAAACAAGTTTATAGATAGAAATCTTACCAACATGCGAAAGAAAAAACAAATGCTAAAGTCGAACGCACATTATATATAATCAATAACCGATTATCATATATGATAAGCCCAAGCAGATCTTTTGATCTTATGATCGACAAATACATTGTATGTGAGTATATACTTATATGAAAGTCGAATTCAGAAAGTAGGTACACAATGTAATTCGGCAGAGTATATGAGTGTATTCATTCCTAATGAACTACTACTATTTATTACTATATTTTAATATATATAACTTGGACTGGTTGTATATATATGAATATATGACCTTTCTTTATATATTTTAAACATTCTATCTAATAACCTTTGCTTGTCACACTAAACTCTTTGTGCTGCTAAGCAAATTTGTTGGAATTTTGTTTAGTTTCTAATGATATTTCAAAATGAAGTCTAAATTCGGAAACCACAATTTATCAGGGTCAGCCAGAAATTCAAGTCTATGTTTTATTCATAAATACTCGTAATGCCACCAGATTTCCTATTTGAAGACAAAAATGTAAACTTTGCGTTTTTATACTGTGGCAATATATTTAAGAGACTCTTTTATCTTTTGATAATAATACAAATGATAACGTAAGATACATAAATTCTCATACGTTTGCTATTCCGAAACTCTAATTTTAAACATATTTAAATATCTATAGAAATTAATGTCGCCAAAAAAGAAATTTGTGCATGTGTTTTAAATCGTTTCTCAAGTTTTTGAAAAAAATCGCAAGCTGAACCGCGAATCTGTGAAGCATAAATCACGCTTACATAAGCCCAAAATAGATTGCATATAGTCTCAATTTGATTTCACAATTTAATGATATATCTTTACGGTTTATTAAACCCGAAAACTGAAAAGCCACACTGAAAACTGTTCTGCATCAAAACTGTTTGTATGACACATTACAGAGCCTGGTATAACATATAGATCATATAATATGGTGATAGGATAATAAGCTTGTTAAAGCGCTTACATTAGACTGTTCGAATGTGAAGCAAATATATTGTTTAGAGGATTTTTGGGGTATGTATTTATATGTATGTACAGATTTCACATTGCCCCATACTGAAAACTGAATACGTCAAATTTTAGCTTGATAAATACAGACTTTCGCTTTCATCAGACAGACAAACAACCAGATAGATAGACAGACAGACAAATAGATACACAGACAGACAGACAGACATATAGACAGACAAGCTTCGCTTGGTATTTCAAAAATTTCGTCTGAGTTTCTTGCTCGCAACACTTTGTTTGTTGCAAGCTACAAGTTGCAAGTTGCAAGTTGTGCATTGGCAACCAATTAGTGTTGCGACCAAGACACACAAGTAATAAATCTGAAACTAATAAAAATAATACAAATATGCAATAGCAGAAATTGCATTAAAAACAAAAACTATAAAAACAAAAACAATAACTACAATATTAGCAGCAGCAGCAACAACATGTTGCATGTGTGTTAATGTTGCTATTGCAACCGGTTGCTGCCCAACTGAAAATTCAAAGAAAATCTCCAAAAAAAAAGGCGAAAAAAAATAAACTTCAAAACAGCGCAACGACTTTCCATTTTCAAATGTTTTTGCTGCTGCTGTTGCAAATTTTGCTGCGTTGGACAGCCTTCAAGCAACCGGCAACTGCAACAGCAACTGCAACTGGCGACGGCAACAACAACAGCAACAACAACAACAACAACGGCATCTACAAATGCAACTGCAATTGCAATGGCAACAACAACATCACAACAACAACAACATCGACAACTTTTCATTTCGTTTTTCACGCGGCGCATACGAAAAAAAAAAACGAAAAAATGGAAACCAAATGAAAAAACTAAAAACTGCAAACGATGACAAAATAAGATAAACGGAGTACTTTAGCTAGTTCTTAAATTTTATAACACTTTGCATAATAGGAAAATAAAAAATTCACTTATATACCCAAAAATACTCAAAACAAATTATTGTAAATCTTTCGTTCATATTGAAGTAGAATGTGGCCAGACTTATTACAATTTGCTCATTTTTATAGAATTCTTGATTAGATCCATGGTAAAAGGGTATCCACACTGCGACTATTGCTTAGTATTGCATTTTCGGTGAACTGAAATCGCTAGCGATGTCTGCGCCATGTCTACGCAGTTGGAAGTCCCAATCCGACAGAGTCAGAGCCAGAGTGAGAGTCAGAATGAGAGACTGAGTTGAACTCTCTTCACTGACGTTGTAGAGTCGGCCCCCATTGCACTTAATGTTGAGGCCCAAGACATGTCTCAAGTCGAAGTCGTAGTCGAAGTCGAAGTTGGAATCGAAGCTGAAGTTGATGTCGAAGTTGGCGTCGAAGTCGACGTCATAGTCTATGTCGAAGTCATAGTCGATGTCGATGTTGTAGTCGTGTGGCAAGTGCTGCAATGTTGACAATATTTAGTTGCTGTTGTTTTTTTTTGCTTCTGCTGTAGTTGCTATTGCTGTTGCTGGTGTTATTCATGTTGCTGTTGTGCTTGTGCCATGTTGTTGTTGGTTGTTGTACTTGTTGCTGTTATTGACCGGTCTTTACCTTTCACGAACGACCATAACTATTAGTGGGCGTGTTGTTGCTGTTGTTACTATTGCTACTGCTTTAGTTACTCTTGTTGTTGTTGCTGCTGATGTTGCTGTCGTTGTTGTTTAACTCTCAATAAACTACGCTTTTGCTTTCCATAGCCCCAGCGATAATTGTCCATTTGCCTTTTTTGGGCTGCACAGCGGAAATGTTGTTGATTGCACACTTGCCATGGTCAAGAAGAGAGCACACAGGAAAACAGAAAATGACAACAAGGAGAAGGAAAGAGAGCAATACAATACAGACAGTGTCGAGCAAGAGGAACCACCAACAACAAAGCAGAAAGCAGCAGAGTTAAACGGGGAAACTAGTCAGACAGAGGAAGAGAAAAATTATGCGGAGACAAACCATAGATTTTGATTAAAACTTTATCAATCCGTTCCTAAAAAAACAATATGATCTAGCTTTACTGTAGTCTTACTGTAGGAAGTATTGAAACTCTCTCAACGGAAGCAAACCACAAAAGAAAAAAAAAACAGGAAGAAACAAGCGAAACAAATATCAAACAAAGTATTCAATGATGAATCACACGTAACAATTCTATAGGCTCATATTTAACGAAGAAGTTGGAAGCACATTGTTGAATTCTAAATCGACTTGCGCTCTATTCACAAACCCAAGTAAAGAATGTAAATTTAATTTGATATGATATGATAACTATAATATTTATCAGGAATAGGTCAACAAGTTCATTTATTTGCGAATATTGCATTCAAAATTGGTACATTTTACTGCCATATGATTTTAGGTGGTAAAGAGGTTAATAACTGATTGGAAAACCCAATACTGGTCAAGACGTCTGTAATTATACCTTCTTCAAGAACTGCATCCATTAAATAACTCGCTTACGCCAAGCATTCTGAGTATTGTTTATAGTATATTGCTTTTAGTTTTTGTTTCCATTAATCAATTTTTTGGAGATGCCTAAGTGTATTGAATGAAAAATGAGCGTAATTAAATGAAAACCAACAAGAGCACAGCTTGAAGCATCTCTACATTCCCTTACCCCTTCCCCTACACACATACACTCAATCTATCTCTTTCTGTCTGCGTCCGACTTGCTCTCACTTTTTTGCTCTAATGCAGTTTTTTGACCTTTTCTGGGTTATTTACATTAACAACAACAGCAACAACAAGCGAACTAACCGTTAATGCTAATACTAATGTTAATTTGAATGTTAATGTTAACAGCAGCAAAAATGAAACAAATTTTTAACGCTGCGACTGAAAGTTAATGCCTTTCCAAGTTGTCAACGTCATCAAGAAAAAGTTGGCTAATGTTGAGTTTCTGTTGTTGATGATGTTGTTGTTGCTGCTGGGCATATTTTTACCGTTTGCCACCTGTCATATTTCTTATGTGAGATGCCTGTTAATTTGTTATTATTTTAACATTAGTTTGTTGTTAAATCTTTAACATTTCCCGCTGCTGGCGGTGAATATTAGAACTCGATTCTTAAATGTTAGGCCTAAAGGCGTCAAACGAAATGAAGAAACGTAAGCTAAATTGTTTTAATCGGGGCAACAAAACAGAAATTCTTTATAATTGATGCTCAAGGCAAGCCTCTTCTACTTCTAGTAATAATATCATTATTTAACTTTATTATCATATATGAATATATGTATCTATATGTATGTTTTCAGTGTATTTTTTCGATTCCTGGCATTG
>JBANCZ010004490.1:0-10157 GCA_037040025.1 Sphaerogastrella javana | reverse complement strand
TTATTAGAAGTATGAAAAAAAACCGATTGAAAATGAAAAAGGTCCGGCTGGACCCCGGTGTCGGACGGAGGGTTAATAAAAACAACAGGCGGAACAGTCGAAAGCAACGAACTGACAGTTGCAGTTTATACTATATTCTTGCAAATCTTCTGGATGGTGGTGAAATTTGTATCTTACTTCGATAATATACTAAGGCGCATAAGAACCAAGTTACTTAGTTGCAAAGTTTTTACCGATTTTAGTAGAAGTGTCTTAATGTATTCACTCATTGATATATGAAATCTCTACTTATGGCATGGAGCTACCTAGATACAAAATTTAAAGCCCTTAGCTCTTATAGGTACCAAGATCTCATAGGTTATATAAACCATTCAAATTTATAATGCCCCATTTTCACACATTTCCAAACGACTTCGGGGTATAACAAAACTCAACTTTTGATTGAAAATTATTTAATTGTATTAACCAAACAGTTTGATCTTTTCAATTCAGTTCATTTCAGTTCACATGATGTAGTTTGGTTTATTGAACCCCGTGCAGTTCTCTTTAATGTCTGTGTGGACCATTTGCATGTGCCATAGATCATAGATCGCAGCACAAATGCTGTAATCAAATTGTATATAGCCAGGGATTCGATTCTAGGTTGCATTTATAACAATAATGAATTCTGAATTTTCGTTTTACGATAATGAAGCACAAGTTGGTTGAGGCATTAAAATTTAATGGCCCGTAAAAGTGCATAGGCTAAAGAAATACTTCTTAAAAACTTTACGTTAAAAGTAAACAGAATAAAAATTAATTTGTCATAGAGTTCAATAAGCAAATTAATTAATTAAGTTTGATTCAAGAAATTTTCTACTAAAGATGATTTAGTGAATTTGTTTGTTCAATAATATAAATATTTTTCTATCGCATGTCATCAATAAATGTTAAAGTTAGATCTACTTGGCTTTGAAATTAAGTTCATTATTTAAATAATTCGTTTCAAACGTTATTATATTGAAATTATAGAGTGTAAGATCAGCCAAAGTTACTCTATTATTAAGCTTGCTTAATCATCTCCGAAACATTGAAGTTTTTGGACTTGGTAGAGATCCATAGTATGTCAATGTCAGCTGTGACTTCTACAAAGTCTTTGATTATCGGAGCTACATGTGTGCATCAGCAAAAACCTTTAAAATATTACTAGAAAAACGTATCATAGAAATTATAGTAAATGAACATACTATATCAAACAATTCCAGGCAAATTTTGACTTTGGTTTAGGTCTATTTCTCTCTATTTTCTCTCTCTTGCTTCTTGTTCATTCTCTTTATTTACTCCACTCTCTAATATATTCATGCAATTTTCATCAAAAAGTTTGTTTATTTTGCTACAAACTTTTTGTTTTTCATTTGCTCTATTAATTTCGTTGAACTTTTGTTGCTTGTTGCAACAGTTTGCTACTTGCCACTTGCCACTTGCCACACAGTGTTTCGCCAGTGTTGCCACACTCGCCCCTGAATTATGCATGTTTATGCTCACCTGTGCAGCCAACATCAGCCACCTGCTACCTTCTCATGCCCCTGCAACCTGTCTCTGTCTGTGCCACCTGCCTCCGGGCTCTTTCCTGTATCTGAGGTTCTCTTCTTTGCTCACTCAATTAATTGATTTTTGTAGCAAAAAAAAAGGCGAAAAATGCAGCAAAGACAGTCGACAGTCGACAGCGACAACGACGCCCACGCCCACGCAACAGTGCCACGCCCACACAGTAGGCAACTTTTAATTAAAAGCCAAATTCAATTTTTGCATATTAAATGAAAATAGGGCTCACAGCGTTTGCATCAGCTACAAAGCGACACATGCAACATACCAAAGCACAGCAAACACACAGATAAAGAGTGAGAGGGAGTGAAAAAGAGGGGAGGAAGTGGGTGATGGAGAGGAAGAGGTTACTCTGACAACAACTACAACAGGGTCTGTTTTAGAATGCCCTTGAGAATGGCCTACAACTTCCGCTCTTAGCTCGAAATACTTCCGGCATGTCGAGTATTTGATTTGTTGTTGTCGCTGATGTTGTTGTTGTTGTTGTTGTTGTTGTTGTTGTTGTTGTTCAATTCAATGTGCCCAACGCTTGTGAATTATGCTCTACAAGTTTTCCAATTGACTGACTCCAAATTTAGAGCCACTTGATATAGCATTTACTAACTCACCGCTCCCATCCAATCACCATTACACTGACGCCAGGGTCTCTCTGTCTAGTGCTCAGTCTATGACAATTGTCTTGAGTTTCAGCTTTAAGATTTTGGGTCTTTTTGTTGTTGTTGCTATTGTCAGTTCGTTGGGGCTTTTGGTGGCATGGACTACGAAGAGGGAACAGGGAGTAGTGAACACCTTTCACACAATAAATGTGCCTAATTATAGGTTCGTGCTGGCCGAATTGACATTTCACAGGGCTGACGCGATGACAGGCGATGCCAGGGTTGCTCAACAAATTCCAGCACTTGAATCTTGTATAGCTAATCCGAATTCAACTGAAATAATTCATTAAGTAATATTTATTTTCTATTCGATAAGTTATAGACCAATATTTATTTATAGATCTACTGTTTAAGGTCCATCTATAAATTCATGCATAAACTTTCGAAGTGTATTTGATACAATCATATTAAATATGTTCTGTAATTTTTTCTCTATATTGTTCTTCATTCCTTTATTCCTATTGTATAGATCTAATTTGTCTGTCTTTACTCCAGCTACAAGATTACTACTCTTACGACCCTCGCCTGGTGGTACTTCAAATGAGAACGCCCCATGCGGTATTTATAGCAATGAGGTTGCGCTTCGGCTGCCACACGTTGCATGCAACTTGCAGGCATAAATTTCCCAGCTTTTTTCTTAGATGGGAAATTATAATAGGGTATTTTATTTTGTTTAGTTTGCCTCGCTCTTGCTGTTGTTGTCGTTGCTTTGGGTTGCTCCAAATAATCTTGAAGGCGCCTTCAAATGCAGGCGCAGCAATTTGTCAACTCATTTCGCTCGGTTGACGAGGTGGAGAGCTGGGTTGTGATTATATTGGAGTGGAATGGGGGATTTCTGCGGGTTTTTAGTTACGGGTTGGAATTGCATCTGTGGCTGCTTAACTTATGAATGACATTCAGAGCTGTCAACGCTCTACGCACACATATACTGCTCTTGCTTTTCCGCTATTTTTCTCAGATTTTCTTCTAGACTTTTTCAGTTTTCCTTCAAAGATTTATTTCGGCCTGTTGCAATAGCTTTTTCTCCCAGTTTTTCTATTTGGCGTTTCTCTAGATTTTGTATTTGTATTTTTTTTTTGGGACTGCACCTGCTAGACCAGACGCATAGACTGCAGAAATTGAGGTCATTTCTTTAGCTACGGTAATTTATCAACGCAGAGACCCGCACGACATTATTTCACTTGCGAAATTCCGCTGAAGCCCCCTGCGGGCGTGATATGGCATATATGATATACTGTATAACTCTGTGGCTATATTAGAGATAGAGTTACAGTGCGACAGGTGCGTGACGATGAGTTAGAAATATCTCAACGCCTAATGGAATCATAAAAAAATTCTGTATTTTTTTTTAGATTTATGCAGCATTTAACCCTAGGTCAATATTAGGTAAGGAACTCTTAATTTGGTTCTGGAAAATGGGCTACAGAGATTTCTTTATTTAGATATACATATATATCGCTTTGGATCTCGAACTGCAAATAACGTAAAAATATTAACGAAATCCATATAATTCCTAAGACTTTCAACTATTTCGAAAACGTAACAAAAAATGTTGAAAAAATCTTGAAAAATCAACACAAATTTTCGGAATGTTTTAAGTTTTAACATTGAAAGATTTGTGTTATTTTTCTGGAATGTTTTAAATATTATTGGTCAGATTTTGTGGACATATAAAAACCCCAAAAAACAATTATGAATCCAAAAAAGTAAAGTATAAACAGATCGCTCGTGTTGGTAATTTAGTGAGGCGGCTAATTGAAACGTTTATGGCGGCAATTAACAATAATGAAATGTGACAAAACAACATAAAAAATTAAACTTTTTTTTTTATATTTTCTAAGGCAAATGTCAACTTGCATTTAATGCGAGTAGTAAAAGGAGGCAAAATGAAGCTTGAATAGGAGAAAGAAAGACAGAAAATGCATGAAAAAAAGTGAAGTAACAAACAAGCAACAAAGTGAACAAAATTGACTGAAGGAGAGAGAGGGTTAGAAGGAGAAAGAGCCGAAGAGAAATGTCAACAGACAACATCAAATTAAACTTAAAAAACAACTCCTGCGCGGGTGTTGCTAATTGAGTGAAGGAGAAAGAGAAAAGGTGGGTGAGATTGTGAAGAGAGAGAGAGAGAGAGAGAGGGCAGTGCATCTAGCGTTGTCTCTATGTGAAAGTGAAACTACAAGCACCAGAGCAATAGCTCGTTACATATATACCAATCAGTTCAACTCTATATAAAAGAGACAACATATTCAGCATATACAACATACATATCTATACAAAGTATAGACAACATGGGCGCCCATAGCTCCAAGGAGAAATTGTCGCGCTCGTATTCCGAGCGTTACATTCACTCGCAAATGATTGAACGCGAACGCTTTGGCAGCTTTGGCAAACGTACCAAAGGTAAGTGTACAAGGTATAGGGTATACTATATATACTAGAGTATACACACGTCTGGGTGTGTTCGACCATCTTCATTATAATCATCAACATCATTATAATCATCTGCACCCACACAATGCGATCTCAACTTGTTCACAGCGCCCCAAGTGTTGCATAACCCTGCGCTCTAAACAAATTGCCAAACTTTTTGCAACACTTTTCACACTGACTTTTTGGAGGCCTGGGAAAGTTTTGGGCCAATTTATATATCCAGATCTAAACCTTCAATATCATTTCAGAGTTTACTGTACAATATAAATTATTAATCGTGCAAAAGTGAAGAAATATAGGATTATTAGTAGTAAAATTATGGTATAACGATTTATTTAATAATTTTAGATTATATTATATACTATACGTATGTTATAATCAATTATATGGTAAATTTCCTTTATAAATGTTAATTTTTGGCAAATTTTCCAGCGCTAATAAAATACTTTACACAATTTGCAGCTCATTTGCTTTGTGTGGTTTTAGCTTTAGGGAAGCAGATCATATATTATTGTAGGGATATACAATATATGTATAATATACGCTGCGGTTTACTTTCCAACTTTTTATTAAAAATGTCGTAGCTTTTGTTAAATCCTCCATCCCACCCAAAAAAAGCGGAAAAAAAGTTGCAAAATTTGTCGCTTCAGCTCAAGCGGAATGACAAAAACATTTTGCCTGCTGCTGCTGCTGCTGCTGTGGCTGCGGCTGCATGAATTTTTTGATAAGCCCCAAAGGGATTATGCAACGTGTAGTCGGGAAGGGAGAGGCAGAGAGAAGAGGCAGGGAGCGAGTCCCACTCGCAGAAAGTGCAAGGAGATGGAGAAACGAAGAGACAGAGAGAAAGAGAGAGAGAGTGTTCATTAGAGAAAGGGAGTGTATGGGCGGGACATGCATTAATGTTGAGGGGGAAGTGAATGTAAGGAGTGTGTATAGGTATAGGTGTGGCAGGGATGGGGTGTTTCGACTGGAAACATTTTCGCACACTGATAAAATGATAAAATTTTGTTGCAAAGCCGCAAAAGCCAACGGAGCGCGGACCGCGTTGCCTCCGGCTGTTGCAGTCAGACTCTGTCTGTCCCTAAGCCTCTGCCTCTGCCTCTGCCTCAGCACCTACTCCTCTCTGTGCCACTGTCCCTGTGGCAACCTCTGCCACTGCATCTCAGTCTGCGTTCGAGTAAGACTTTGAGTTCAGGCGTAATTAGCCGACAGCTAAAAATAAAATTTATTAGATTTCACGCAGCTGTGCAATTGCCACTAGCCACTGTTGCTAATGTTGTTGTTGCCACTGTTGCTAATGTTGTTGTTGCTGTCGTTGATGTTGCTGTTCTTGTTGCTGCAACTTGTCCCTTGTTGCACGTTGTACGCAGACATTTAACACGTTGATGCAACTGCAACTGAGATTCATGCAGTGTATTTATCTCTGTATCGCTGTATTTTTGTATTTGTTTGACTCCGTGTATAACAAGTGCGAGATTTGCGCTTGCTACTAAAGGAAAAGACACAAAGACTGAGAGACAGACAGGCATACATACAGACAGACAGACAGACGGACAGACACACACAGAGAGAGAGAGAGAGAGAGAGAGAGAGAGAGAGAATGAAAGAACAAGCTCAAATGAGTGAGAAGTTTGCCATGAGAATATAGCCATATATTAGCTTCTTTTTGAAAGGCAGGTGGCATTGCCTGTATGCCCTAAACAAAACGAAAACAGTTTACCATCTCTTTTTTGGTAAGGGAAATTCAGTTCATAATAAAATGAATATTAAATCTATATAATTTTATTGTTTAAACATATGATAGGTTACTCAATTTCATTTAAATTTTAACAAATAAAATTAATTTGTATCTCAACTTGAATAGAATTAGATTGGTTGAAAAATCTTTAACAAAATCATTTTACACTTTTCCAAACGCAATATAACCCAAATGCACTTTCAGTACAGGCTCTACATATTGCAAAAGTCTATAAAAATAAATCGTTTCCATAAAATTATATCTTAATTGTAAATATGACGAATTTAATGCAAGTATTTGTTTGTGTGAAAACTTTAAAGCGAACTCTCCAGCTGAGAGGCACTCAAAAATCAATCCATCTCTCTTGATCTCTCTCTCTTACTCTTCCAACCGTATAATACTACTGGTCTGCTCAGATCTGTTCTGTTTTGATCTGAGCCTTGTGTTCATTTTGTATTTCGGTTTGATTGTTGATTTTTTTTTATGAGAATGCTGCCCCCTGTCGGCAAATACATGCACTCGCATAACATTAATATAAATTACACTCTTTTTTTTCACACACTCACACAATTCCCCCAAAAAGGGGGAGAACAGACAGCGCAGGGGTGAAAGTGTAAACGAAAAGGGGAGAGGGAAAGACACTTCAATTAAATGCAAGTGCTTTGTTTTAATCGAAAAACATTGAAACGCAAATAGAGAACATGACACAGACCCAGAGGGAACCCGACTCTCGACACCAAACAACCCGTAACCCCTGGTCGAACCAGACGCCCCTTCTCTCAGACCCTAAAGCATACGCTGCGTGCGGGCGTGTTAAATATTTAGAGTTCGTTTTTTTTTTTTTTTGTGTTCAAAGTGCAGACGTTTGAGTAAAAAAATTGAAATGCCAAAATGTCGCATGCAACGTGTCTGCGCATAAATTAAGCACAGAAAAACACATTATGTCTTTGGTTTATCGATGGAGTTTAAACCTGAAATTATGCTCTTCCATTTGCAGGAGCTGCCAAGAAGCGTGATGTGCGCAATTTGACCATATCACCCACAGATCTGGGACCGCCGCCCAAGACACAACAGACCATCAAGGGGCAATCGACGCGCAACAAATCCACAACGCCAACACCCACAACTCTACGTAAGTACACAGAAAGCCCCGTAATGCAACCCTTGAAAAAACCCCGAACAAGTTTGACTCAGCTTAACATCTGTTATGAGCTGTGTAATTGATATTTGAGCATTTGTTTGATTTAATTAAGGGTATTTACCAAATATGAACACAAGTGTGAAAACTATATCTTTGTGCGGAGACTCAAGCGATAGGTGTTCTTGTCGATATATCGATTGTTGCATATTTACAGTAATAGTATCTTATCGTTACATATTACTATCGAAATTGTCTTAAATATTTTGATTTTTAGAAATCCTGGCAGTAACTCCAATAATACCATGTTGATAGTTTTAAAGAATCTTAGAGAAGAATTCTATAGTTCTATTCGAATTTTCAAATATATACATCAAACGTTTAATGCGACTTGGTACTTGGAATTTCCGGACTTTCATAGATAATTGTTTGTACAAATAGTTCTAAAAAAAAAACCTGTTTCTTTTTCTCTGTTGTGCAAAACTTGAGATCATCTGTCTTGAGATCATTTGTCTTGAGATCATCAATCTTTCACAGCTTTATAAAGCTGAAGCTCAACGTATTCTCTAGATTCCGCCAAACAGTTCTTGCGGTCCATTGCTTAGAAAAAAAGGTGTCACCATTTCGACTTCTTGTGAGCGGAAAGAAATTTATACAAGTCCCACGCCCTGCAACGCCCTGTTCTGTTAGGCGACCCCCCTCGAAATGTTGTACCAGGCAAAATTGCGTAATCATTGAGCTTCAGGTGAGCATGTATGATATTGCAACTTTAGTGCTACTTTGTCTCCTCCCCCTCCCCCTTCACTTATCATTCTCTGTCTTTCACCCTGTCTCTTCCACTCTCTCCCTATCTCTTTTTCGCATTGTTGTTCTGTCTGTCCCTCTATACGCTTCCCCTTTTCTATGGCCGTTTTAAGGTCATGCCCTCAATGATTCGGCACAAACTAGCGGCACATATTCGGGGGCGTGTCTAATGGCCGCTGGAAACCGCTAGAAGAGCTGCTGCTACTACTAGCACTAACACTCGGTACAATGGGCCAACACGAGCGTGTCGAATTTTGGCCCAAATTGGGTCGTAACAATTGACCAAGATGAAATCTGTGCGCGAAAATTTGGCCTGCAAAATCAGGCGAAACGCGAATGTTGCGCATGAGTCACTGTCAAACTGTGAGTCACGCTTAGCGCAGGGGAATTACAGCAATACCAACAGTTAAGCCTTACTCTCTCTAAGTAAACAGCATGCCCGTTCTGCACTTTGGTGCAGGGTATGTGCCAATTGACAGCTGTTGTTGCAATGATGCTCTCAGATTATTTTTTGTAAGGGCGCGGTGCTTTTCTACTTAAATATGCAAAGATTTTGGGCGAATGTGCGAAAAATAAGGGGACAGGGGCGTGGCACACTGATGTCAGTCATTAGTATTATTTTTGTTGAACATATTTACTTTGCAGCATGCTTTTATTTTTGGCGTATGCCTCGTAATCTCTGCAGTAATTTGAGCTCCGCGCTGCGTGCTAAGACTTCTCAAGTAGTCAATATTTATTTATTTTACGCCACTTTGAATCGCATTTGGTAAAGCCTTTAAAATCGCGAAACATTCGCGCCTTAGGCACACCCCAAAATTCTAGATTGAATATCAACAAATAAACAATATATGTGTATATTCTATAGTATATTCTGTGTGAAGAGAAAAGGCTTAGACATGGTTGAAATTTTGAGTTCATAGATAGATCTAGATCTAGATAGATCTATTATAGTAAAGAAGATACTATGAATTCTCTAAAATACAGATCTATACAATTGTCCGATTGGTAAGCCAATTTTTATAGCTGCATTATACCATTACCGTAGAAGAAATTCAACAATTTTGTCATATACAACTTCAACCAAATTTCGTACATCTATTCTATCAATGTTTCTTTGTATATATTCACATTTTCTCAACTTTTTTTTTCAACAATATCTAGTGCTAAAATCTTCCATCTAATCGAACAATGTTCCACTTATGTATACATGTATGAGTATATAGTAAAATTTAGAAGCTACAATTCTATTTCTAAAAGCTTCTCTGCTCATATATCACAACAAATAGCAAATGGAACAGAGACGCTGTATATATATTTATTTATTTTTATATAGACGTCTGTTTTTCCCAATCTCTTGCTCTCTCTCTCTCCCTTTTTCTCTTATTCCTCCTTAGTAGCGCATAAGTTCATTAAGCATTTCAGTTCACACTATTCCCTGCATGAATAATTGCACTAGAATCCAATTTGAAGTGAAGCAGCAGAAAGAAAGAGCAAATACAATAATTAGTTCACTTGGCCCACATTTCCATTCCAAAGATACTCACAAATCTCGGATTCATTGCATAATGCGCCGCATATCTTCATTATCTTGTCTGAGTGTTTTGTTTTCTAGGGGTATTTATAAATTTCACTATTACCCATGGCTGCTGATAGCAAAGGGGAGTCTATTATAATGGAACTTCGAAGCGTGGCTCTTCCAAAGTCTTTGGGTTTTGCGTGGATCTTGCCACAAGCATCGGTGGTTCAGTGGTAGAATGCTCGCCTGCCACGAGGGCGGCCCGGGTTCGATTCCCGGCCGATGCAATCT
>JBANCZ010004489.1:0-10158 GCA_037040025.1 Sphaerogastrella javana | reverse complement strand
GGCCACAACTTCACATTCGTATATGTCTGTCTTTCCCACCACCTCTCCCTTTTTTTTCTCTTTCTCTCCCAATCTCTCTCTCTCTCTGTGTGTTTGCCTAGCATATGGCCTGAAGCGCTGCAACATTCAGATACGAATGTGCAAAGATATTTAAGCCATTAATAAGTAACAGTAATGCAGTTAATTACCGCAACCGAGCTTCCACTCTTTTGCATTTGCACAATGGCAAAACGAAGAAGAGACTCATATCGTATGCAAAAGAAAATTCAATTAAGGAAACAATAATAATTATGAATTAAATGCAAACATGTGTTAAAATATTGAAATTATTATTTATAAAAAATTGAAAAGTTTAAAAAAATTAATTAAAAAAAAAATAAAACAAATAATGATAAAAATTCATAAATGAATAAAATCAAAACAAAATGTATTAATTCAAATAAAATTCTTTAACTTTTTATTTTCTTTAAACGTTTATGCAAAATATACATATTGAATCAAATAAAAATCATTAATTTTTTGTCAATTTCATTTAATATTTTTTTTTTTCAAAAATATATATTAAATTAAAAAAATTGGAATTGAATTTTTTTTAAATTACTTTAAAATATTTATGCAAAAAATATATATTAATTCAAATAAAAACCTTGAATCTCTGTCAATGTCATTTGAATATTTATGCATTGCTAATCATAAACAATAGTAGCATTTTATTAATATGAATTTGCAAAAAGTGATTAAATTGTTGTTCTCTGTGGCGCATTTTGTGCCAATTTGATGCGAAAAGGCGTTAAACAGAATGGGTATTATTAAGATTCACAGGTTTTACCGATAAACATGCTTGTATATACATTATTTCGATATTTTGAGCTGCAAGGAAAGCAAGAAAAAAAAAAGGGAAACCGAAAGGAAAACATAAACATAAACAGCCAGAAAAACCAATATATACGAGGTATAAATGAAATTCGCCAGCTGCAATCATAAATAAGCATATTTTGTTGGCGATTAACTTGGCCGCAAAATAGCCAAAAAAAAGCAAAAAAAAAAAAAGGAAAACATCGAATAAAATGAAGCAAATGTAAAAGAGAGCAGCAGCACGAAACGAGAATACGGTCAAGAGTGGCAAGCATTAGGTTGTTGGCTCAACATATGCACACACACACTCTTAAACACACACATACACTCACACATACACCCCCCACACACATATACATGCAGACATACATAGAAATTTATTTCTGTACTCTATAAGGCAATAGGATTAACCCTTAATGCGCAACAGCAATAATTGCCATGACGGCGGACTGCGACGTCGACGTTGACGCCGACGCCGACGTTGACTGCGGCAGCGACGACTTAATTTTTAGCACAGGCGGCAACAACTTGACCCATATTTTCCAATGGCTGACAAGCAGTCCAACCTCCCACTCTTTCTCTCTCTGTCTCCTCCTACTATCTCGCCCACTCTCTAGCCGCCTCTCTCTCCCCTCCTCTCTTGCGCCCTCTCTCCAACGCTCCAGCGTCAACTGGTACTTAAAGCTGCTCACATACAAACACTTCAGGATACAGCAACCTCTCGGCTCAGCCCCGGCTATGCTTGAATGTCTACTGCTGCTGCTGTTGCTGCTACTCCACCCCCAACTACCAATCACTGTGCTCCAATATTTGTACACCTCTATGCCCTCATGGCTGTGGGGGTGGCTAGCCTGCCAGGATGCTGTTGTGGGGGGCAGGGGCATGTGGCATGTGGCATGCAGCGAGCGCACATTAATGTTTTGCCAAAGCTGAAAACTGAAATTTTGTCGTCGAAGCGGCAAATGAGCTGGAAGCGTGTATCGAAGCGAAGGAGCAAGTATTGTGGGCGTGGAGGCATGCTGTAGGGCGTGTGGGCGTGTGGGCTGTATGATGCTGCAAAATAAATATGTATGTACACAAATAAAACGAAGCGAAAACGCAAAAGCGAAAGCCGAAAATGGCAGAGAGCAAAAGCAAAAGCAAAAGCAACAACAGCAACAGCAGCAGCAACAACAACAACAACAACAGCAACAACAGCAGCAGCAGCAACGGCAACTGTAGCAAAGAAAGATGCGCAGAAAATGGGCAAAAGCGACGGCGCAAAAATAAATTAAGTAAAAATAAATGTCACGAAATGCGAAAAATATACAAAAGCAATACAAACAAGATGAAATAACAACAAAAAAAGCAACAGCAACAAAAACAGCAACAGCAGCAGCGGCAGCAACAGCAACAGCAACAACAGCAACAGCAAAAGCAACAAACTCAGAGCCAGAGCAGATGGCCTAGAGAGAGAATCTACTACAAAAATATTTCACATACGCAGCGTGGGCCAAACAGAATCTGAAGCGAGCGTGGGTTTTCCTCGCTGCTTTTTTAATGAGTTTTATTAGGCAGGCCAGCAAAATAAAAAAAAAAACAACAACAACATACGCATAAACAAACACTTAAAGAGCGCACACACGCACACACACATACACACACACATACACACATACACACCTATACACACACGCAACGCCTGCTAACAACAAATCGAATTAGTGTTGGTGCGCCTTTTTCTACATCAAAGAGAGACGCAGAGACAGAGCGACAGGCCAAGAGAGTGTGCGAAAGACAGAAAGAGAGAGGAGCGGCAAAGAGAGAAAGGGAGAGAGAGAGATAGAGAGAAAGATAGAGAGCAAGTTCGCTCGGCAGTGTTTGCGCGCTGTCTCTCTCTCTTATTGTAGCGTTCTCTTTGCTCTTTCTCTCTTTCTCTTTTGCTTTGGTAGTCACGAGTCTGGCAAAAGCTCGACTCTGAAATTATCCCTGGATGCTGCTGGAAATTCCTTTCCTATTACCACAATGTGTGTGTGTGTGTGTAAATATACATATGTGTGTGTGTGTGCATTGTGGGCTTTTCTTTTTTTACTGCCTACTTTTAGGCTCTGGCACGCATAGAAATGTTAATGTTGAGTTTCGAGGGCAACTGTATGTGTGTATCGCTATGTATGTGTGCGTGTGTGTGTGTGTGTGTGTATGCTTGTGTGAGAGAGTGTGTGTTTGTATGTATTAGTGCGTGCACGTTTGCTGGAAGCTGCACGCAATTTCATTTTGATTTTGATTGCTTTTGTAGTTTTGGTTCGTATTATCATACACACACACCTTAGCAGAGTTGTACAGCAAAAGAGAAATAAAAAGAGCAAGTGAAAAAAAAATGGAGAGAAAAAGACAGAAAGAATGAATGAAAGAGAGAGAGAGGTATATTCACCCACATAATGTCGTTTAACTGCAGACTGTTGAACTATTTTGCTGCATGCAGCACGTTGTTAATATTGTAAACACAACATACAAATTCTGTCTATCTGTCTGTCTGTCTGTCCGTCTGTCGCATATGTTCTATGCACTTGCAAGTGGAATTTCATTTGAATGTCCTGCATACAGTCTAAGTATTAAATTCTTTGAACTAGTTCTAAGTCTGACATACGGAATGCTTTCTTTGTAGACAACATATAGTAGAAATACTTTCAAGCTACAGAATTCTTCTTTAAATTTCTATGAACCATTAGATGCGCATCTAAGTTCTCGCTGTTTTTCATATTATATTTATATTAATATTATATTTTCTCACTCCTTATTATAAGGTCTAAAATTTATTTAATTTAAATTTAAAATTTATCAAACAACAATTAAAGTTTTCTATGAATAATTCGGAAGATTTGACAATTTTCTTTTCTTATTCTAACTATCTTTTTCAGTCTTTTTAAACATACATTTATTTTTAGATATACCTAATTATAATTTCAGTACTATTTAGTTAATCCCATTATAGCAATAACTACATTTACATATACATATGTATGTATGTATATAGTGCATGAAAAATATAATACTTATGTTATTTAGCAACCGCATTTAGCTCAATTAAATTGAAGTAATTCCCTTGGTTGGCAAACTTTAACTGAGGATTAATTTGTAAATTTAAAGCTACAGTTAAAGCACACATAATCCCCATTTCAAAATATGCACAAAATATAATCGAATTAATGTGTTACAGCTAGCTAATCGAAAGTACTCTTAAGACTGCATAATCTGACAAATTGTAAATGTATTTAGTTGCTCTAAATTATTCAATTTATTCATTGCAATATAAACATTTCGAATAATTAATTAGAAAGTAAATTTTTATTTTGTTCTATTATGTTTAAAATATTTTTGAAAATTCATTTTAATTTTAAATAAAATATTATCGAATTAATGTGTTACAGCTAGCTAATCTAAAGTACTGTATTTAGATGCTCTAAATTATTCATATATTCGTTGCTATATTAACATTTTGAATGTTTAATTAGTAAATATATTTATATTGAATTTAGACTGTTTAATTATGTTTAGAATATTTATGAATATTTATATTTTAATAATATGCAAAGCAAACATTTAAAACTAAATTTTGAATAAAAGGATTAAGTATAATATATGGACAATTTAAGCCCATTGCATATTTGATAATTAATTAAACAAAGTGCAATATATTTGTGTAAAAGTATAAAGCTATAAATAAGCCAACTAAACGGAGCGAATGTTATTAATAATTATGAAAATGTATGCAATAAATATGCATAAAGAACTAGTTGATGAAATGATAAATTTCGCACATTAATTAGAGCAGCATATAATATGAAAAGCAGCAGCAACATCAACTACAACAACAAAAAACCATCACATAATATAGTTTTTCAGGCGTGGCATGTTGCATGCTTCATGCTGCATGATGTGCATAGCTGCGTTAGTGCCACAACGTCAGATGCAGCTTTATTATTTCCTTTTTTTTCATGCTGGTAATGCGAGGCTTGCCTCAAACTCCATTAAAACTAATTAACATTGCGCTGGCAGAGACTGAGACGGTGGCTTGGGGGAGGGAGAGTTGTGATGGCTGTGGGTGTTGTGGGTTAGGGGTGGATGGTGGTTTGGTTAGTTTGGTTTGGGTTGTGTTGGCGCAAAGTGATTTAAAAATAGTTTTAGTTTACTCTAAAGGATAAAGAATGCAACACAAGTTGGCGCTAACGTTGTATAAATAATAGTTGGGAAAAATATAAATAATAATAATTATAATAAGCAATATAATACAGCACAAACACAAACACACAGACACATACACACATAGAGATACACACACACTCACACACAAGGTATATAATCACCTAAAGCCAAAGCACTAAGCTGCATGCCTGCGTAAGTTTAAACGTTGATAGAGAAAGAGAAAGAAAACAAGAGAAAGAGAAAGAGAAAAAGAGAGACAAAGAGAATGAGAAAGATAGTAAAGCAAAGAGTGAAAGAGAGAGAACTATAGACTTGTGTATAGATGGTTAGAAGGGTTTGTCTTGTGGCATCGCTTCCCGTGAGGCAATTGACCAACATTTTCAATTAATTTTTGCTCCAATAATCAGGCAACATTACGTGGCAAGCGCCATAGAGTTGCCACGGCAAAACACACACACATACACGCAAGCTGCCACAGAGTCGAGAAAGTTGTGGCAGCACAAGCATCTAGTTGCAGTTGCTGCAGAGTAGCTGTTGCTGCTGCTGCTACAGCTGTTGCAGTTGCTTGTTACAGCGTGTAAATACGCGACATGCCCCTGCATCACCTTGCCTCGCAATGCACAAACATTTGCTTAAGCAACTTTCTACGCCCCCAACCACGCCCACGCACCATTGCTACAAATGGCTGGAAGCAGCTTGGATGCCTGCCTCAACGCACAGTTGAGTTATTTGACGCACAGATGTTGGCCAAAGCCACAACAGAACGAACGGAAATATGTGCTCCAACCCCACCCTCAGATAACCCCTTTCTCATATTCCACTAAACCCACCACCCAAACTGCTCTACAAAATGTTGCAGCATAATTTTATATGCACGCGTACATATATATATATATTTTGGTATGTGTGCGTGTGTTGGGGACTCGTTAACCTTTTTCGCTCTTTCACAACGACAAAGAGAAGCATCATTAGGAGCGTTGGCTACGCTTCCTTTGGTATATATACACCCGGAACATTTATCTTCTAATTGAAGCTGACTCGCTGAGCAAATTGTTAATTTGAGTGCGGGGACGCATTTCCATTTACGTGCAGCATTACGAATGAGACTCCAGAGCTGGAAATGGAGCTTTAGATGGAGATGGTGCTGGGGCAACCCATTTCACTTCTTCGCATTGCAAATGCAGTTTGAGCTTCAACTTTATGACAGGTGTTAACGGTCCACATTCAACCGTTCAACCATTCAACCATTATGACCGCATTAATCATTCACTTAACACAGCCGTCTCTCTCACTCTCACTCTCTCTCTCTTTGTCTGAAACTCTGTCTCTCTCTCTTGGTGCTCATTTGACGTCTCAAATTGGGAAGCCTTGTGCACTTCAATGGGTTGCAACCTCAGACCTCAGAGCTCACACATCAGACCTTTTGACCGTTGCACAAGACGAGCTTACAATTATAGAGCCAACAGCTTCATTAGGCCTGGTTGACCTCAGAGCATTTGCATGTTGTTCAACAAATGACAGCATCTTTGTCTTTATATAGTTCTTGACAACAATCGGTTTTTAAGCATGAATAAATCATAGCATATATGTACCATCAGAGTCTAACTATCACCCACTATTTGCATTCATTCATGCACATATAAATGTACTAGTTGTATGTGATACATTGATCTGACTGTTGAAATATCTGTTCTATTTTAAGTGTATTAAATATATATTTAAATGCTTATTTGTTTAAAATTATTTGCAGTTTATTATTTGCTTAAATATCTAACAAAATTCGGTGCATTTGTCCTTGTGAAATATATGATCAGTAAATTTTATATAATTTATAGCTCTGCAATATCTAAATTTAAATTGTTTTTAATGAAATCGAATATTAAAATAAATATAATATGTTTTTTTAAGGAATTCAAACAGAAATTGGGACGGTGCTGGACATTTGACCATCAATAGAATACGATCAGTAAAATTATTTCATTTATAACTCAGCAATATCTTTATTTAAAGCGTATATTGAATTGACGATTTTTACTGTTTTTAGTCCTTGTAATTTTTTTTTTTTTTGTTTCAATGTTTTGCAGAATTTTTTTTTTTTTTGTTTTTGGGAATTATTTGAGGTTTTCAATTTGTTTAAATATCTTACAGAATTGGTTCAACAGATTTTCGAATGGTGTTGCACATTTGACCGCAGAATAGTTTGAGTAAAATGGTTTCAGTAAAATAGTTTTATTTAAAATTCTGCAATAATTATATTCAAATTATTTGTAAGTATATTAAATATCAAGCAATCCTACCGACCACTTTCAATGATTGCAGTCCTTTGTTTATATTTATGTCTTTAGGAATTTTTGAAGTTTTACTTGTTGAAATATCTAACCGACTTGGGTTAAAATTTTGTATTTGGAACGGTGCTGGACATTTGATATTTGTCAGTAAAATAGTTTCAGTAAAATTGCTTCATTTATAACTCTGCAAGATATATATTTCAATTATTTAATTTAAGTATATTAAATATCAAAACAACTTTCGGACCATTTTCAATATTTGCAGTTCTTTAAAATGTTTATGTTTTTCGGAATTTTTCAAAGTTTTTTCTTTTGTTTAAATACCTAATCTAACCAAATTGGTTGAACAGAATTTGGAACGGTGCTGCACATTTGACCGCCAGCTGTTCTATCTTTAACTAGTCTGTGGTATACAAAATTAATTTCAAATTTTAAGCACACAATTTCGAATAACTTTTTCCGTAAAGCAATTATTTAGCTTTTTTTGCTTTTTGCAGATGCTTAGTTTAGTTGAGTTTAGTTTTAGGTTAGTTTTCAGCTACAGCTAAAAATATGTTAAAATATTTCTCAACATTTTTTTTTGTTTTTTTTTTTTCATTGCTTAATTTTGCCTTTATGTTTATTGTTGTTGTTGTCATTGTTGTTGTTGTTGTTGCAGTGAAATGTTGAGCTAACCACAGAAGTTTCGCTCTCCAACTCAAACAAGATGCCACAGTTTTTGCCATGGCTGAAGCCAAACGCTGCAGCATTTGCTACCCCCCTCTCACTCTACATAAAAACCATTTCAACCTGTCAAACCGCATTTCGAGAAATGTATACATATATATATATAAATATATGTGTATTTGTATGAAAGACAGAGACAGAGAGATAGAGAGGGAGGGACAGTAGGAGTACCACGTGCATTAACTTAAATGCTTTGTGGGTTGGGCACTTAGCCCTCTAAAAGCTAAAGAAGGAGAGGGTGGGCAGTTCCACGGAGTCAAAGGCTAGAGTGCTGTAACAGCAGCAGGAGAGAGATGGAGAGAGTTGGAAAGGTGTAGAAGTGAAAAACGTGAAACCGCTTTTCAAACATTTAACGATTCTTATATTTTTTTTTAGGTCAGAGACTGCTAAAAAATATTTTAGCATAAAAATGTGAATATTTTGCTCGCTCTGACAAGCCCAGAGGCAGTTTATGAATGTCACACACAAACACATATACACATACACACAAGCATACATACATATATACGTACATACATACTATACATACACATAAGCACTGCCTAATATAAAGTGCAGTTTATGAGTATTTCCAGGGAGAGCGAGGGGGGCAACCGAACTGAATCCAAACTCACATTTGTAATGCGAAACTTATTAACATACTTCAGGTTGCATATGCATTAGAAGTGTGCACTATATGTGCTTATATCTGTCTTTCTCTTTCTCTCTCTCTCTCTCACTCTTTCTTTAATTGCAGCTAACCGCGCCTAGTGGGCGTGGCCTTGCCAACACAGCGGCTTGACAATAAAATGCAGAATACCTGTGCTGGCAAATTATGAACAGAGCAAAAAAAAAAACAAAACATAGAACGCACAGCTTCAACGTTGGTTATTGAAACGCATGCACACACACACACACAAATACATATACATATATACAGGCACACCTGGGTAAATACACACACACACAGACACACAAACCCGTACATATATATAGGTATAGACATACGGCAGAAAATATGCAATTGCTTCCGTGCATCTAGGCGTATACGCAATGTAAGCCGAGCTTTGCCTGTGCCTCTGCCTATGTATCTGTGTGTGTGTGTACATCTTTTACTGAAATTGTGGCTGTGTGTATGTGTATGTGTGTTGCAAAAATAGGTCAGCTGTATTGCTGCTGCTGCTGCTGTTGCTGCTGCTGCTGCTGTTACTGTTGCTGTTGCTGCTGCTGTTGCTGCTGCTATTGCTGCTGTTGCTGTTGTTGCTTCTTTTGTCACTGCCGCACTGCTGTTAAACTGGGCGTGACAGCAAAGTGGCAAACTGAAGTTGCAGCAACTCGTTCTGCCTGTGCTTTTGCCTCTAATTCAATGCTTGTCCCCCTGCCCCAGCTGCTGCAGTGCAACTTCAACGCATAAAATAGCTGCCAACCCCCCAAAAAAAGAAGAACTCACCACTTAATTGGGAGGCCAGTGGGCGTGGCTGCATGTGCAACTAGTGGTTAATATTTGATGCGGCTGCTGTTGCTGTTATTTTGCATTTTTGTCTCTGTGTGAGTGTGACCTACTTTCAGACAATGCATTGCTGCAGCTTCTGTCTGTCTGTCTGTATGTCTATGTGTCTATGTGTGTGTGTGTGTGTGTGTGTGCGAGTGAGCTGCATCAACAAGTATACAGAGAATTCCCCCAGCATGCAACATGGGCGTTGCTTTTATATCTCTATATTTTTTATCGTTGCAACTTCAATTTTCAACTTCTGCAGCCATCATAAAATATAAGCAGAAATTATTGCGCAAAAAACAAGAGAAAAATGGGAAAAAATATATTTATATTGTATATATAGATGCAACTATTGGGAATACTATGACTACAGATTTCTTGTTGTTGATTTAGTGAGATTCGAGCGAGTTGCTCTCTGCTTAATAAATCAATTTGTAGCATCATAAAAAGTAGCAACAATAAAGTTTCCTGGCAGTCCCTACACAACATAGACATAAAACTCTCTATACATTCATATCTATTTTATTCTATTTAAAAAAAAAAAAAAAAAAAAAAAAACAAGAAAAATAAAACAAAGAAGATTATAAAAAAGGAAAGAAAGTTTTAAATTTAGGAAGAAAGAAGCAAAAGAAA